>JAIZFV010000005.1:0-239751 GCA_021234005.1 Nephelium lappaceum
GATTTTTGGGAGGTATTTTTATAAAAGAGAAATTTTAGTAGCTAAAAATTATTCCTATTCACTGAGCGTTTTAGCTCATCTTTTCCACTTTGATTATGAAAAACCTCCTCAGTTTAGGATCAAGTACTCGCAAGTGCTAGATCTCCTACACGGGCTAGTGACCAGCTTCGACATGATACTTATTTAGATATTATGTTTTTATATGTATACTTATAAAACTTTTGATACATATATATTTGTAAATATGTTTAGAATTTATATCGAAATTTTAGTCTTAGTAAAATGATTTTTGGAGTTTATAATAATTAAAGTATGTTTTTGTGGTGGATTGTGGAAATGAATTTTAGGGCCTGAGGCTCAGAAGTTGAGATGGATGTTGCTATAAAGTGTATAAAATCATTTTTGAAATTTTTGTAGGTGGCATGTTTAGAAAACAGCTGTTATGTTGCCCGAATTTTTTTAAAACTGTTTTGTAGAGTGTTAGATTTAAAAGTAAAATTTTTTTCCATGTTTCCGCAATTCATATTAATATAGAAAAGTTATAAAAAAGTATACAGCTTAGTTTCACAGGACTTTCCAGCTGATTAGATTTTGCTGGAGCACTACTGTGAGTTTGCCAGCAGGTCACCTAAGAATGAGGCTTGTCAGATTGAGTCTAGTACTTCATTTGCTGACAATTGCTAATGTTGTACACTATTGAATGCATTTTTTCATATCCTCACATATAAAGCAGTTGAAACTCTTGTTTTTGTCTTCTAGTTCCACGGTCCTCCAACCAAGAAATATGTGCTTCAATCAAGACCTATTGTACTACAAAGAGGAAAAATGTAACAACAACTTTCTTTTGAACAAAAGAATCTCATCACATACCTCATAGTAAAAAACCTTTGTTGGATCACTACTCATGGTCATTATAATTCTAAATGATATTTTCCTCCTCCCTCAGATGGTCCAGAGGATTGAAACTGAACCTAAGATAAAGCAAAATGGACATTGTCACTTCATCAAGGTGTTTGGATAAAGTGTCCCTGCAACTCAATTATTCTTTTCTAGGCTTGTACACACTTTGTATATTGATATACCAACAATTAGCTAGGTAAAGTTGATGCTCCGTGTTTGAATCACTTAATCCAACCAAAGCTGAGACTCTTCTAATCAGTCTAAATATGAACCCGCGACCAACAAATAGTGTCCCACTTCTTAACTACTTCAAATTATACATATAGTTCTCCTCATATCAGTCGACATCTTCTGCAGAAAAGATAGTTTCTTACTAAAATAAGAAACTAGATGCTCTTGTTGAAGCAAAACCGCTCCTACTCCTACGTCCAACGCTTCTGTTTCTAGTACAAATCTTTTTCAAAGTTAGGTAACATCAATACAGGTGCCAAGACCATGGCCTTCTTAAAGCTTCGAATGACTCTTGTGGCCACTATACTCCACTTAAAAGAGTCTTTCTTTAAAAGATCAGTCAAAGATGCTGCAATCAAAGCATATCCTTTTACAAACCTTCTATATAGCTTTTAATCCTAAAAAACCTAATTACTTTTAAATTTTGGGGACAGCCAATCCAATATTGTCTTGAGTTTTTCTCGATCCATACTAACACCTTCACATGATATTCTACGGCCAAGATACTCTACCGACTTCCTTCCAAAAGAACATTTTCTTCTTCACAAAAATTGATTCTTTTTTAGTGTTTGAAAAACTACCTCGAATGCAACAAATGCTCATCAAATTATAGCTCTATACTAAATATAATAAAAAAACACGACTACAAATTTTCTTAAAATAGCTTCAAAATCAAATTCATCATTGCTTGAAAGTATGAGCATTAGTTAAATCAAATGGTACTAGCATTGGTTTTGTTGGAATTTAGGTAATTAATAGTGTTTAATGGTTTGTTGTATGTGATTGTGTTGATATTGGTTTTGTTTTGTTGGGTGTAAAATAGATGGTACTAGAGAGAAAATCTTGGGTGGGTATTTTTGTGTTGTAATTTCAGCTCGTGGATTTAGCCAACGCCATCGCCTTGGTTATAATAGTAGGTTGAAATCAACAACCTTAGGTTGAATCACCAGTTTCAATCTAGACACAAAGCAACTCAAAAGAAAGGATTCAGATATTCCACCACGAATCCTATTTGCATCAACTTAGATAGTTGCCCTTGATAATCTTCCAATTCTAATGGCCCAAACTGCACTTGCAAAGACTCCAAAAACCCTTTCCAAGAAACAATGCCGGTACTCTTAATAAACCACTAGTACCATGCTAATGTCCTCCATTGAAGTAAAATGGAGCTACTTGCAATCTTTCCTCTTTTGCTACCTTGAAATAGTAAAAAAATTATGGATTTCAAAGATCCAATCCTTACAGGTTACCACCATCAAATCTTGGAACATCGATGTGTAGTGGATGCACCTGAAATCCAAACATTCCTCTTAACAATTGCGAACCACCATGATTCTCTCAAATAGAGACGTTGTTGAAGACAAAGGTTTTGACATGTGTTCAAGGTTTGCATTCATCATTGTAATCTTGTATGTTAATTGATCCAATCGGTCAAAAACTCTAGCCATCATCGTACCCATTTCCGATTGAACCTACCTACGAAACTTCTTCTTATACCACTTGAAATGATTGATCATGCTTGTCCAAACGATCCTCCATAGATTTGGTTCTAGTGTTGGTCACCATGGACAAGAGATGAAAGTACCAATTGATGAGGATGCAGAGATTGAGAGTTAATAAGAAAGAAAAAAAAAACTAATAGAGAGAAATTAAACAAAGAGTTTGAGAGATGGAAACGAATGAAATGAAAGACATTACAATCTACCTTTCTTTCTTCTTTTTTCCTTTTATTCACTATGCCCTTTAAAGTACAAAAAGACTCACAACTACAAACTAACTAATAGAATTCAGTTACAAATACAGTTACAACTTTAGTTATAACCAAAATACCTTCAAACAAAATTGCTAATTAGCATATCTACTGGGTTTCTTTATCCTTCTTGCCCTGCATTGAGCCAATGAAATCTCCTCACATTTTTCAACATATCTGTCTCTACTACTGCCTCTAATGTATTAGAGTTAGGGGTCGTTTGTTTTTTTGTCTGAAGACTGAATAGTGACTGAAACCTAAAATCTAATGACATGTTTGTTTTTTTTTCCTTTACGTCTGAATGTATAGTAATCATGTTGTTTTTTAAAGTTAAAATTATCTGAAAATTATTATTTGACATTTATATCCTTTTACTATTAGTTGTTATGTAACTTTATTTAATATACAAATAATTATAATAAATTATTTAGCAAATGCTAAAACACTTTTATGTATATATTAATAATTTTTATTCATAATTAAAATATGATTAATTATTATAGTAAAGTATTTGGTTTTAAAAATTATATATACATAAATAAATTATTATAGTAAAGTAATTAAATAAAAATAAATAAAATGGTATTAAATTGAATTACTATTGTTATATATTTAAATAAAAATAATTGAAAGAAATATCATTAAAATGAATATGTATCATGTAAAATTAGATCAAATTTAGGAATATGTTTGTTGAAGTATTAAAAGAAATTTTTATAATGTAAAATTAGAACAAACTTGGAAATTTGTTTTTGGGAAGGATAAAATTGGAATAATAAATTTATAAAATCATTAAGTGATTTGGTATTCAGTGAAAAGTCAAAAAATGTAGCTTTTTATTTTCAGTGGTTTTTTGATGGTTTTAAGTGGTTTGGCCACGTAAAAAAACAAACAGAAATCACTTAATTGACCTAATTCAGCACCATTAAGTGTTAAGTGCAAAAACAAACGACCCTTTAGTGTCAAAATTTCTAGGTATAGTGATTTGAAGAAATATAGGGTTTATGTTGAAAAAATGGGGTTGGGGATTTGAATATTAAAAAGGCTACTGGAAGTGAGAAAAAGGGGTTAATTTAGAGAAAAAGAGAATACTCAGGTTGGTGTTAATTTGGAGAAAAATAGTGATACTGAGAGGGTTTTAGGTGGGGTTAAATCGAACCCAGAACTGTTCTAGTTCTGGGTTCGATTGAACCCATGTTCTGGATTCAATAGAACACAATTCAGATTTGTGGTTGAATAAATGATTTTTGATTGAGATGTAGGTAGATATTGAATAAATGACAGATGAATGTTGATTTTTGAGGTTGAAGGTAGCTTGGTCGGTTAGTTGATGTAGATGGAAATCTGAGTACATGTAGTTTTGAGTTCATTGAATGTAGAACTTCAAGTTCTAGTTCTTTTTTTCCCAATAATTGTTTTCTTTCTTCTTTTTTTTCTTTTTTGGTAAGTCTTTTGCAATTCTCTAATTGGAACTAGAAAATTACGATCTGGGTTTGTAAACTAGAAGATCTAGGTTTTCTAAACATCTTCAACCGTTAAAGATTTGGGCTCAACCCAAATCTTAAACCTTTTTAATTCAATTTTTTTTATTTAAAATTTTGATTTTTTAAAATTTGTTCACACAATCTCTATCGTCCATAACAATTATGGACGGTAAATGTTTCAACTTTCTTATTTTTAATTTTTAAATTAAATTTTGAAAAAAAAAATTATTTTCAATTATTTTTATTTTTTGTTAATTAAAATAAAAGTAAAGTGATTGAGAGATTTTGGTCTTTATACGTATTCTGTGATAGTTAGCTATTAGTTTTTTGTCAAAGAGACTAGTTTGATGAATTTCTCAAACCTTAGGATGATGAGGACTAAAACACATTATGAGTTAAAAACAACTCAAGTGAAATTTCCTCTTTTTTTTACGTCTGCAGATTGAGTGTAAGGCAAATAAGCAATCCACACATAATACAACATTAATTTTTATCGAATAATATCCCATATAATCCATCTTAATACAATTCAGTCATATCCATTGCGACGAATATGATGATCTTAAATTATAAAAAATTAAAAAAAAAAATTAACCGTAAAAAAATTAATATAAAAATGACATTATGCATGTCAAGCATGAGACAAATTGCACAAACTCCCCCTGAGCTCTAGCAAAATTACATAAAAATGACTATGTTTCAATAATTCACACTAACCTCCTCTAGGTTCCAAAAACTTAGCATAAAACCCTCCTTTACTGTTGGTCAACCACTAGTAAATTCTCACGATCAATAGTCAAAGATGCAAAAAGATTAAAATATCCTTTAAATCAAATATAAATCAACATTTTATTTTTATAAATTTAAAATTGATATAATATATTTTTTAATTTAATTAAAAAAGCAAAAGCAACACAAACAGGGATCTATCATCATCAACCATCAACACAAACAAAAACCACTGTCGTCATCTTCAAACAAACCCAAGAGCATCATCATCAACACCATCTACAATCAACACAAGCATCAACACCATCTGTAAATCATCAAACCACTACTATCTTCAAACAAAAACCACTACCATCATTATCAAACAGACCCAAGAGCAACATCATCAACACCATCTATAATCAACACAATCATCAACACCATCTATAAAATTATCAATCCACTGCTATCATCATCAAACAGACCCCAGAACATCATCATCGGCACCATCTACAATCAGCACAATCATCAACACCATCTATAAAATCATCAGCCCACACAATCAATCAATCGCACACATAACAATAATAACATCTGGAAGCAACAATCAATCACAAAATCATCAACCCAGTCCTGGTGAGAGCAAAGAGAGGGAAGGGAAATCGAAAGGACTGGCAATGGACGCAAACGCGATGCAATAGCGATGGACTAGCGAGGATTGGTAGCCTTGAGATCGACGTCTGGGTTCCGATCTGGAAACCCAGTCGTAGAAGCTAGTCTGGGCTGGAAACCTAGAAGCAAACAATGAAGAAGAAGAAGAAGAAAAGATGATGAAGATGGACTGGGAGGTCTGGGTTTTTGTTTTTTTGTTTTTTTGGTTTTTCTTTATATTTTCTTTGATGATGAAAAAGAAAAAAAAAAAAAGATGAAGAAGATGAAGAAGAAGACAAATCTAAGTTGGATCTCTGTAAGTATTGATACTGATGGGGAAGAAGAAGATGATGAGTAAAAAATGTGACTTTTTATCTTCTAATTTTTTTTTAATATTAATTACATTATTTTATAATAATCTAAAGCTTTTTTTTAAAAATTAAAATATATATTAATTAAAATATTATAAGCTGTATATCAATTATTTACCCTTAATAATTTTGACTTAACCGAGATTGACTATCAACAGGGGAGGTTTGTACTAAATTTTTGAAAATCTCAAGTAGTAAGAATACAAGTTAAACAAACATAATTATTTTTGTACAATTTTATCAACTTCAGGGGTTTGTAATTTGCCCGGCAAGCATGATATAGGTATGACAGGTGGCGTATCCCCGTAACAATTAAACATGCATGCCACAAGTTGAAACGAAATTTGACTAACTATATATAATAGAACTGCATGTAAGTGTTATGTGTCGTGTTGATGAAGACAACCCTTAACCCTAGAAAGGCTGCAATGCAAACGCGGACAACATGTAAACGTGTAAAAACAGCCACTCTGCCACCACTAAGTCCAAGTCCTCTCTCCAAAGTCCCAGCCACTTTTATTCTATGCTTATCTAAATTCTATATATTTTATAATTCAATACTACCAAATGTTTTTCCTTTCTTTAACACATTTAAATCTAGTATACGTGGTTGTGCATTCCATCCGCTTTATTAGTAAATGTCAATTCAATCAAAACTATTTTACAATCGTTTAAATATATATATATATAAATATCAATCTTTATATAAATACTTTTCTTTTTTGATAATTGAAATAAAATTTTTATATAAATAATAATTGATTTTAACTGATTCAACACACAATTGATTTACACATCATCCATTAGTAGGAATGATTGAATATTTCTTTTGACTATAAAAGATTAAGGGTTGGAGTTTATCCTTATTTATCAAAACACAAAGTATGAGTATGAGTATGAATCTCCTCTTAACGTGAGAGTAGTCATCCAATCTAGATTCAAGTTCTATCTTTATTTTATAATACATAAAATGTGAGTGTAAGTCTCTTATTGGCATGGAAGTAGTCATACAATCTATACAATCAGTGATTTATCTCGACGGTTCTTAACAATCTTTTTATTCATAAAGTACCAGTATAAAAAAAAAAAAACAAAAACAAACAAACCAAACCATATAGCTAACCCATTCGAAATAAAACAGAATTATAATTTTTACAAATCATTTACCTAATATTTTAAAAATTATTACATAATATTCACCAATAAAGAATAGTCATACAAATTAAGTAGTCATAGCGACCCCGATAACCAAAATTTGCAGGTATTCAAAGTCCTCCATGCCGACTCTACTACTCTCTTCTTTCTTCTTCCATGGGCTGCTTCGTCTGTTGTTTCGGTAAAAAGAAATCGTGGTTTCGGGTAAAAGAATCGGCAAGCAGAAAAACAGTTCCATTAGAAGACAACAGCAGCAGTACAGAGAAAACAATCCGTCAATCTAACCCATCAAATTCAATATTCAAATGCTTCTCTTCCAAACTAAAAAAAATGCACCTCGTGCTCAACGTAAACCATCACACATCAATAAACAAACGGCGTCGTTTAACGAAATCCCAGTTATTGTTAAAGTGGCACCAGATCAAGAGGTCATACAATATGCATCATACGTGTGTTGGCGTATTTTAGCAGAATGTCAGTTTCAATACGTGTGTTGGCGTATAATAGACCCCATAAAAACCGGATTCAGCCAACCCGGTAGTCTCAAATCGGGTCGGAACGCCAAGTTGTTAGAGTCCGTTCTTTCTGGACCGACCCGTGAAAACAGGTCGACCCGCCGTCTAAAAGGAGGGATGATCCGGTGGTGGGTGGTTTGTTGATTGTTATGGTGACACTAGTCATATTGTTGATATGGGGAAGAGCATGTGTGATTCTTTGCACGTTTGCATGGCTTTATTTTCTCGGAAAAATAAATGAAAATATGGTGGGAGCTTCTGGATCAGATTCGGGTGATCCGGATTTGAATTCGGAGGTATATAAGAAGAGGGTGGTCTTGGAGGGTTTCTGAAGAGAGAGAATCATCAGGCTACTTCGTGATTTTTTTTTAAAAAAAGAACATAAGAAAGTTTT
Source organism: Nephelium lappaceum (assembly GCA_021234005.1). Lineage (NCBI taxonomy): Eukaryota > Viridiplantae > Streptophyta > Magnoliopsida > Sapindales > Sapindaceae > Nephelium > Nephelium lappaceum. The sequence goes on from JAIZFV010000005.1 coordinate 8,160, forward strand.
TAAAATCCAATAAATTAAAGGTATGTAAAAAAACAATTGACGTGATTGAAATATTTAATTTTAGAATCAAATTGTATTTAATTTCATAATATTGAGAGAAATCTTCTCATATGATTGTTAATGCACAGTGTGGTATATAATTTGAGTTTTTGTTGGTAACAGATTATCCAAGTATTTCATAATATTCAAGTATTTCTATTGTTTAATTGGACAGTGGTAATGTCACGTGATGTACATGTGGCTCATACATGGCGGTCACCGTTTTTGTCACCTTCTAATCACAGATTATTATTATTATTATTATTATTATTTTAAAGGAAAGACCAATTGCAGTAACGACTTGTCAATTGTCATGGCAACTATAATTTCACTGAACTCTAAAGTATGACATACTTACACTAACATCCCTATGATAGATGACTATAATTAACAACAGTTAATTGATTATGATATAGAGGGAAAGATCCATTGCCTTCTTTGCCGCTAGGGTGATTGGTAGATCGAGAGTGGTGGTGGATTATGGCTTGGTTCGATGCAAATCAATTTTGATTCAACTGGTGATCGGAGAGGCGATTGGGGTTAGAGTTGTGAATACGATGGCTAGTGTTTTGATTTTGGTTTAGGGATTGCTTACGATTGGGAATTTTGTTTAAGGGGTTTGGTGAAGATGAAAATGGGTTGTGATGCTTTGGGTGTTTCCCGTTGGTAATGACAGGGGTCCTCATGGGTGGGCTTGCAAAATGGGGATGTACAATTTTTTGTTAAATTTAAAATTTAAAATTTTATATATTTTTTTTAATTTTATTATTGTTTTAGCTATATTCGAGAGTAAAATAGGAATTTCAATTGATAATCAAGAGCAAGACTATCTTTTCAACTCTTTTTAATAGATTCCTAATAATAGGATTTTTTTTTTTTCCTAATATATCAGGTTTTGGGATGGATTTTGACAAATTTTAAAACTGTTAGATGCAAAAATCATAATATTTTATGAAACTAGGTGGAAAATGATATATCCCATAATAAAATCAAAAGTTGAATGTATATATAGTTTAATAGGATGTTTGTGCAATTTGATAATTACCTAAATTTTCCAAAAACAAAAATAAAAAAACTGGAGAAGAAAAAAATGATGTTTTAGTGTATCCACAGTACAATGCTATTCCCACTCACATTATATATAGATAACCAATCACATTTAATCTCATACCATATAACATAATATGAATAGAAAGTGTTATATAACGGACCAAAATTTTTCTTAAGAAGAATAATATTAATTAATTATAAACTACAACTAAAGTACTCGAGGCACTATTGCCAACCGATAATCCAAGTTCTTTCTTTTAACCTCTTCTGTGATTCAAGGAAACCATATTCCTCAAATGCTGAAGAGCAAAAATGGGTCAAAAATGAGTGCACTTATTAAATTTACCCATTCCTACTAATTTCAGAAATTTTAACCCCTCTGGAACAAAATTTCTCCACAACAAACCCAAATATTACCTATGTATAATTTCTACATTTAATTGAAAAAAAAAAAAATTAAATACCTAAACTCCACTCCAATGCTGGTGGACTTGCTCCCCAAAAGAGCAAATCATTCCTCACCGAGGAGCTTTGAGTGATAGGCATCCAACGACTTCCATCGATTTGTGAGTGGCGGTCGACTCAAGACCCTAACAAAATAAGAAGAAAAAGAGAGTGCTCTAGTGAAAGAGCTCTGGTGAGTTGGACATCTAGCGAAGTTGAGTTAGAGATGGTGATCGAAAGAAGATAGGGGTACCTCGACTGATGAGTCCAATGAGTTGCAGATCTAGCAAAGTCAAGTAGGAGATGGTGACCAGAGACGAAGATGGTGACCCAAAATACATTGTAGGAGAGAAAATAGTTTTGATTTATATTTTTTAAAGTAGCATTGGGGCAATTTAATTACAATAATATTTTTGGACAAAAACAATAACAACCCTTAACAAAAACCTACTTTAGGATATTTTCTCTTTCTAAGGTGCAGAAGAGAAGTAGATTCCAAAACAAATTTTAGTGAGAAAGAAACAAGATAGAAGTAGCATTTTTTAAGGAAAAGTAAAATAAAAATTAATAGGAGGAAAGGGAAAGAAACTTCTCTACAAAGAAAAGAGAAACATCCAAATGTTCACGGGAGAAGCAAGCTAAAAATTAACATTTGAATCCACACAAATGCAAAATGACAGACATCATAATGTTTCCAAGCATGTAAAAATCAACTTTTCCTTAACCATAGACATGACACATCATTGGTTTACTACAAATATTATCGTTAGCTTTGTTGATCATGTTTCTTATCTTTGTACAAGAGGTTTCGGGTCCAATCCCATTCACACCAAAGTGGGAAGAGATTCGAGTACATTTATTGTAATAAAATATTATATATATTGTTAAGTAAAAGAAACATAACACAAAGAAAACTGAATCAGGAATCCACCCACCAGCCAAAAACAAAAAAGAAAGAAAGAAAGAAAAGCCTCCCACCACTGATATCTGTACATATAAAAAGACATCCAACGACCAAAAATCATTTCTTCCATATTTACTTGAGTCCTTGACACAAGGGTTGCGACCGCTCAAGCAGAACAACTATAGACTAAATTATTTTTCAATTACCAAAATGACTTCTAACCCCAAAGAACCTCCCAGTCTCCCACCATCTCTAGAGGAAAGCAACTAAAGTAGCAGGCACCTAGAGAACCTCTTCTACAAGCCCATCCCATATAAATCTCTTACAGTCTGGTTTTACACAATCTCTTGTACCAAAAGTTTGCTCTTCTTCTCTTGAAACCTAATCCTTCACCCATATATGAAGCACCATTGATGCAAGAATGTTGAAAATAGACTTTAATTCAAATCTAAATGGGTTGCATAAAAATATATCTAAAAGTTCACAAGACTATATTGTTATCAGCCTTGAGATGCTTCAACCCAGCCTTGGACCAAGATGGAGGAGACTGCACAAAACTAAAGGAGATATAAAATTTTGAAACCTTACTTTGGCACCTAATAAAATTATTACCAAAGTCATCCCATATCTTCAAGTGCTTCAAGTAGTTCACAGAACACACAAAAATCCTTAATAATTCAAGACATAGACCCTATAAACATTTATAAGTTTTCGCTAATTGTCTATAACATATATTTATAAACATGCGAAACAAGACATTTTTGAAAATAAGCAATTAAGAATTATCTGTTTGAAATAGTATTCCAGGTCTTGGTTCACATGAATGGTGTTGATGATAATCAAGAATTGTTAAGCACAAAGTAAATGTGAGTGGTACAATGAATACTGACATACACAATAACTCAGTGAGTTTGGACAGTAACTTGAGTTTAGAAATTGAGGAAACAAAAGGAGAACCAGAAGAAAGACACTATTCAAAGAAGCTAGAACATAATCAAGTTCTCGTTAGTTAACAAGAGTTACTGTAAAGTACATAGGAATAATTTGACTATTAATAAACCTTAACTTAATTCATATATATATATATATATATATATATAGTACCAATAGCTCCTAAACTAAACATTTGACCCATACTCATTGAGCAAATGTGACTTACTCTCAAAACTATGTAAATCCCACATACATCAATTATCATAAGGGAACAAACAAAATATAAACTCCTAAATGCCAAAACTTTAGATTTACATATAAATTAGCCACAGAATCCTTTTCCAAATGCTGCACCTGTATGCAAAATAGCATAATCTGAATGGCAAGAACTAATAACCAAGATCAACTATGTGTAACTGTTAACAATTCCTCTAGTCATAGATATTTTTCCACTGAAACGAATTTTAAACAGAAAAGCCATAAAAGTTCAACAGCAAACCACGATGATACACAAAACTGTGCTATGGAAATTTGAAAAGAAAATCAAGTTTTATAAACCAAAGCTGGATAACCTTTTCATCTCCATAACCATAGGTACTCCCAAGTTCTACAAGACAACAGGTGAATGGAGGATCTCAACATGAAACAATCTGATGCACATCCAATCTAGTAAAATTAATCTCAATTTTGACAATAAAAGTTTATTTGATCACAAAATGAAACATGAGAATAGAAAGAATGAAGATTAGCCGAACTAAAGGGAAGACTACAAATTCCGAAAACAAGAAAAATCCATATAACTGCAGATGCAAGCACCATCAACTATTAGATCAAAGTTCTACAAAAATTAAACATTATATTGAAAACAGCTCAAGAAGATCTTGCCATCAAATCCTACTTTGAACTTTTATCCTTTAACATTTGCTATTATCTACATTCATTAAACAGATTAAAGGTGTTGATTTTAAGAAACCAACAAGTAATTAACTTCCAAAACTAGTAAATATATGATAAGCAAAACCTCATCAGATAACACAAGAGACATTTACACATGCATATTTTATTGAAAGATAGATAGATACAAACCTCAAATACTTGTAGTCACCTGACAAGTAAAGGGAAATTATCAATAAGTTGTAAGAGAAGAAAATAACTAGGAAAGATGATGAGAAGAAGACGAAACCAATGTCATGAAGAAGTGCAGCAAGCTCAACAACGAGCATGGAGTCGGGGCTGGAAGAGATGCCATGGTCATAAGCAAGGGAGAGGGCCATGTCTCTGACCTTCCAGACGTGAGAGGCGTCGTGGGAGGCGTCGTTGCTTTTCATTCTTCTTTCCACCAGCTCCTCTGCCTTTCTCACTATCTCTCTGCTTCCCATCTCTTTTTCGGTGGACATCTTTGAATGGTCCTCTCTGCCGTGGATCATTCGTTTCGGGTTTTTTTTTTTTTTTGACAATTTGCGGATCATTCGTTTTAGGTAAAACTTCAATTTAATTCCTAAAAATTGACATAATATCTACCTTTTAAGCGTATTTTCTTAAAATATTTCTCGTGACTCTAAATTATTAGAAAATCCTTCCATTTAATTACTTAAAGTTTTAACCGTAATATCTAATTTTTAAACATGTTTTCTTAAATGTCTCATGTGAATCCAAATTATCAGAAAATTCTTCAATTTAGTCCTTAATTTTTACATAATATCTACTTTTTAAGCATACTTTCTCAAATGCCTCTATGACTTTAAATTATCAGAGAATCCTTCAATTTAGTCTTTAAGTTTCGAGGTAATATCTACTTTTTAAGTCAAATGCCTCCCGTGACCCTAAATTATCAGAAAATCCTTCAATTTAGTCCCTGATGGCAAAGTTCAGTTGGTGACGAAAAAAGCAAAAAGACACTATTACCCCCTACACTATTACTCTTAAAATATATTAAGTCATCATTCACCATAATCCAATAAACATTTGACATAAGTCACATAAATTTTAAAATTTAAAAAAATAGATAATTTACAACCAATTAAAATCCAACACATATAATCGTTTTACAATTAAAATATTTAATTACTACAGAAAGAAATAATAACTTTTAGAAAAATCTGAAAATAATTCATTAAAACATATGAAAAAAAAAATAATTTTTTAGAGAAATCTAAAACATAAGCATTATTAAATGTATTGGAGTAATATTGTACTTTTTTCTTCTTTTGCTCAGTATATTTATGAGCAAAATGATCTACCTTTCCGTAGTTGAAATAGGTCATTTTGACTTTGTCCTTTCTAACCGTAATGTCGTTGTCCCTCTTGCACTTTCCAATGTCATTTTTCTTAAAATTGGGATTTCCACTCCCTTTCTTAAAGTTTTTCTTCTCTCTTTTGCATTTAAAACCAGAGTCTTTACGCGTGCTGGATTCAGTCATGTAAAGCTTACCGAAAGATTTAGCAATCTCTAAGCGCTCATCTTCCAACTCAATATGACGTGAGATATTATCAGTTGTCTTCATGTTGTCATTATGAGTCATGTTGGTCTTTGTATTCTCCAAGTTGGAGGAAAAAAAAAAATCAAATCACTACCTGTACTTGCTACTGGTCAATGAGATTATGTCCAACAAACTTGAGCTCATATATCATATTTGATATCTCCCTAAGATGCTGCCTCATCGTATGATTTTGGCACCTACTATAGGTGTCAGACTAGTACACCAGGCCTTCACTATTAACCCAACGGATCGCACTAGCCCTTGAAACAGACCCACAACACAACGAAAACTGGTTTAAAACCAGTCACTCATACATCAATCGCGAACACCATACCATATGGGTTATTGCATCCATTCGGGTACCATTATGCTCAAATGCACTGTCTAGGTTCATCACATGCACTACCAACACACCAAGTCCAACCATGGCAGTTGATAGTTGGTAGTGCACCAAGCAGATGCGACCAAACCAGTCAATAAGTAGTACTTGTTTTGTGCTTCTTGCGCATCCAATGCTCACAACACTTTTTGGCGCAAATTGAAGGGTTTTGGTTGAAAAGATTTAAAAATAGATATTTGTGGAAACATGGATTTAAAAAATTTTTCGTAAACCAAAACAACTTAATCAATACTAGTAATGATTATGCAACGTAATTAAAGGTACAAGATCGAATCTTAACTTACCTTGATTGATGAAGAACTTCAATTTCTTTTGTTAGATTGATTTTCACCACCCCGATCTTTCTTACTATGACTCTTTACAAAAGAAATTGTGTTTGAGCATAATCTCGAATAATCAAATCATGAAAACTTTTCATGATAGAAAATTCTGTAGGAATCCATAAATAATTTTCTTGATTTCTTATGAGGTGGGCTACAATATGGTGGTTTTAATCAATGGAGGTTTTTAGTTCTAGGAACCAAAAAAATTATCTTTCATTACCAATATAAAACACCCTTTTATAATGGTAAACTAGGGTTTTTCAATTTAATAAGGAATCCAATTTCTTCTTTAAATTGAAAGACTTAGTTTAATGGGAGATTTGAATTGATAAAAAATCACGGGCCAACATAAAGCAATGAAGCAAGAAATCTTTTGCAGTTGTTTAATGGGAGATTTGCAAAGTAACCCTTACGACCACCCCCAAGATTTTGTTTTTTAAATAAATAAAGTTCAAGATGGTTTTCATAAATATGGCTTTCGATAATAAATACTTAGAGGATTTTATGTTTGTATATTCAATCTTGAGTTTATTGGGGTTTGAGGATTTTTTTTTTTTTTTTTTAATGATAGATTTTGATGGAATGCACAAATTCAATAGACTTTATACTGATTTTGTTAGAATTCTTTTAAAAAAAAAATCCAATAAAATTTTCATAATGATAGTAAAATTTGTTATAAACTTTTTTCTTCATGAAAAGCATTTTAAAATTCATCCAAATCCATCCATTAAATGAAATTCTATGAAATCAATGACTTTTTAAATACATGTAGATTTCATTAGATTTCTTATAAATCTGAATTAAATACATCTAAATTTTAATAAATTTTATATAAATCTGGATTAAATACATAAAGATTTCAATATTATCCACTCAAATTTGGATTGAATACACCCAAACTTTTAAAAAGTTTTAAATTCCAATTAATTTTAGATTGAATACACCCCTTAAATTTTGAAGGACTTGGATTCTTATTCACCTAAACTTTTTAAAATAGTTGACTTATAAGCACTGTAATATGATTGTTATCTCTTATCTTATTAAAAATCAATTGTATGTTTCAAAAAGCTTGAAACTAAGTTTAGATGAGGAGATCATTCAAATTGAATTTTTAAAACTATTAGATGATGTTGGCATATGATGAGTAGATTTTACCTAAGTTTAAAACTAAAGTGTTGTTATGGTGATAGTGACAGTGGAGTTGTTTGTTGGATTAAACCTTGTCAAGGATTTTCAAAGTTAAATGTTGATGTTGCTAATTTCATCAATACGAACAAGATAGGTTTTGGTATGACAATGGGAAAAGTAGATGGGTGTTTCGTGGCTGCTACGAATGACTCTTGTATAGGTCGGGTTGAGCATAAGGTGGCAGACATGATGAGAGTTAAGGAAGCTCTCAGTTGGATCAAGAGCAAATAGTTAAATAATGTTATCGTTAAAATGAATGCTCTTAATGTGTTCCAAGCTCTTCAACATCCTTTGCAGGATAATTCTGGTTTTGGTTTAATTATTGATGATTGTTTATATTTGCCTTCTGATATTGTCAATTTGAATTTTACATGGGTTAGGAAATCTATGAAGAGAGTAGCTCATAGTCTAGCTAGAGCTACTAGTTCTATGCCAGGTTCTAGGGAGTGGATTAATTGTTCTCCTCCTTTTTATTGTCGATGTAATTACTTCTGATTTTGCTATTTAATGAATATTATTCTTAAAAAAAGAGAAAAAACAAAACAAAACAAAAGTATTGTTTTTGTCATTGATAAAACTTCAATGAGATTTGGCAAATCTCCCCTTAAATAATAAACACTTTGTACGAGATTTTTTTGAGGTGAATCAAAGCTAAACAATTACAAAAAGAGAATGAGCAACTTTGTTCCCTTAATTTGGAATGAACGAAACAAAAGTATCACCTATAGAAGAAAGTGAAAAATTTAATATCTTTTTAATCACAACATTAGTCATAGGAAGAGGAAAATACTGAGCTCCAGACAACAAAAAGATTATCACACTCCATATTACTCATGTTATAATGCAATCTACAAACCACTTCCAAGATAGATTCGAAGAGCAATTAATTCGCCCACCGGAAGAGTATTACATAAATGGGAGGTTGTTTAACCTAATTTTGATATTATAAGTTGATTTTGTTATATAATAAGAAGGATTTTACCTAAATTTTAAAATATAGAAATATTTTTTGTGAAGGATCAAACCCTAAAAAGGTTTTGTCAAATCCCTTTTAAATAGTAAACACGGTTTTTAATACTTAAACATTGGGGTTTTAACTCAAATTTAAAATTATAAAATGATTTGAATATATGATGAAAAGAATTTTATTCTAAAGATAATTGCCATATTTAATCACTTTGGATCAAAAAAATTTATGATTAGTTTTATTTTTTATTTCATTTTCAAATGATTCGAATACCCTTATCATAACCCTAATTTCCTCCAACTTCACAAAAAAAAAAAAAAAAAAAACACTAATTTCATCCCTTTTAGGAAAATAATTGATAAAGGGAAAAAAAAATATAGAACGCTGGCATTGTGAATGTGAAGGCCTCTGGCTTGAGAGAGAAAGTAACATGTACGGTTTCCTTTTTTCTTTTTTCTTTTTTTTTTTTTAAATTTTCACCTAAAAAAGAAAATAAATTTAGTTTAGCTTGACAAAGAGTAAATGCTTGTATGTAGTCACTAGTCAGCTCGTGATAAAAATAAAACATATATAATTAGCAAGCCTTTCAAATTAATAAGAAAAACTACAATAGTATTATAGGAAAATCCAGAAGTCTTGAGTCACAATGCAATTGATAAATGGAAACCCAAACATTAGATTAGCCAATGATGCTTAAACTTAAACCGCTTGAGTTTCTCAACAGCTGGAATGAGAATAAAATAAAATAACATAATTATTTATCATAATTCCTCACACAGCCAGCTTCTTGTGCATGTATAAGCCTCTTCGATGCCCAACTTTGATAAGCAAACCTTCTTATCCCAACAAACTTTGAGACGACGGCATGAGACTTGAATTGATAAAAAATCACGAGCCATTCTTGCAAGAGTTGGAAAGTACCGAGCATGAGCTTGCCACCATTCAAGTATATCAAAATCTTTGATTGAAGGAAATTTAACCTCTTCGAAATAGAGACGAAGTTCCAGATTCAGCCGTTGGACATGATCCAGTTCATGAGAAGATTCACACAATTTCCCCAAAGGATCTAGCATTTCATTTGAGAATGAAGAATTGTTTTCTTCTACTCCTGAAGTACATTTGTTGATGCCACTTGCATATTCATTGTAAATTTTGTCAAAGTAGTTACTGAATTTTGTAAATTCTGTCCTCCATTCATCACCAAAGATCTTCTCATACCAATTTTTCACAATATCCATTTTGAATCGCGGATCAAGTGCTGAAGCAACAGCTAAAACTAAATTGTAGTCGTTCCAAAGATTGTCTGCTCTTTCCATAAAAGCACCATAAACATCATTAATATCACATTTCCTCAATTCTTCACAACACTTATATATCGTACAAAGCAGGGGAAAATGAGTATTTGCAGTATTGTAGTTGCTGCAATATGGTTGACGAAAAACGCCAGTGCCTTCAAGACACACGTAAATTGCCGTTAGTGCATCCCATTCTTCTTTTGTTAAATTTTGAAAATCGAGATGACTACTCTCTAAGACAAAAAATGTTTCTTTGAGACCCAATAGACTCTTAAAAGCACCCAAAAATTCGTTGTCTTCACCCCACAAGATTTTCACCCACAATCCTGAAACATCTATTGCATTCCGAACGTTTTCATTATTACTTATATTATGAAAAAGTATTTTCAGCCTGTCACATAAACAATCCCGGCTTCCAAATAGAAAAAAATTATCACGTTGACCACAACGAAAGAAAAAACTTTGTTTCAATAACAAGTGTGAACCTTGAGTACTAAACCAGTCTTCTCTGATCTTATTACTCATCCACATATCCACAGAATCATAATCATACCCTATAACCATGGCGGATATATTGTTTTCAATTCCCCATTCTGAAAGCACATTTTTCATATATTCCTTAATGACCATGTCTCCAAAACATTTACAGCTGATAATCTTGTTCTTCAATTTCCAATCATCATCAATGAACCAGACCGTTAAACAAATATGCTCATAAAATTCTTTTGTAACGGTTAAACACAAGCGACGTGAGAGTTTTGAAAGTTTCTCAAAATAATTGCGGAGCTTTTCCTTCTCTTTCTTGTAAACATCAATTATGTAACCCACGTTTGTGGAGTTTATAAGCTTTGCATCACCTTGCTTAATAATCATTCTTGCCACATCCAAGTGATTTAATTGTTGATCCATCACAGATTTCTCTTCAATGACAATCGGATTACTTGAATTGCCTGCTAAGTTGGCTGGTTCAACTCCACCCCCATCTCCATTTCTCTTTCTTTGGCAACTTCTGAAGTGATTTCTGAGATGAGTAGTTCCTGACTTGCTTGAACCATCAAAGTCCTTCTCACAAACTTTACATCTGGCCCAGTCCTTCCCATTTTCATCTTTGTACTTCTCAAAGTCCCCCCAAACCTTTGATCTCAACTTTCTTTGTTTAACAACTGAAGATTTGCTTAATTTTAGGCCCACCCTCTTATTGCCAGCATTTTGTTGTCTGATATGTTGAGAGGCATCCTTTTCAACATACAAATAAAATAAATGACTGACATGATAAGTAATACAAGTAAAACGCCAAGCATGACATGAACGACTCAAGGAACTAATATTAATTCTAACTCAAATCATTCATATGTACAAGCAAATCAATATAAAATATAAGCTGTTAATATAGACAAATGGACATGAAAATATTACTCAAATCGATAGAGATAGATGTACCTGTTTCTCATTTGGCATATCGGGAGGTAAAATTGAGGGGGTTGAGGTTCCACTAGGCCAACAAGACATAGTATTGTACCAGAGATACGATACCTGCAGCTTACTTGCAAATTAGACTAAACAATATCACTTATTGTTTGATCTTTTCATTGTCAGACAGTATATATAAGTGTTATGCATATAATAAGAGCAAGAACACCCAAAGTCAAATATGGAGGCTCTCTACATCCGAAAAGAGAGATGCTATGTTACTCTGTTGCTTTGAAAGATCTTTTTCTTCACTTTATTAAAAGGTCATTGGAAGGAAATTTCCAGAAAGAAAGATGCTATGTTACTTTGCTACTTGAAAGATCTTTTTCTTCACTTTATTAAAAGGTGATTCAATGGAAGGAAATTTCCGAAAAGAGAGACGCTGTGTTTCTTTGTTCAATTTTAAATTATGAGATATGTTGAGTAATGGATAAGTACCGTTATATTAAAATGTTAAAATATTATATTAAATATTTGCGTGCTTATCCGCGGATCTTGGGTTGGTCGTCTGCTAGTCATCAGAGGAAGGACACGTGGTCCATAAAGGGGTCCCCTTAGCCCACCCCACTTGTTCTCTGTTGCTTGAATGTATGCAATGTGAAAGCCTTTCAAAATCGGTTTGCGACTTACTTGCCTTATATATACGTGTCTTAGCATAAGTTCGAAGCTCCGTTTGACATGTGAGATTGTAATGAAATAGAATAGATTGGATTAGAATGGAATGAATTGAATTAGATTGGAATGAAAAATCATCATCTCATGTTTGGTAGAACTTAGGATTTGATTAAAAATTATATCATATCGTATTTGGTATAGGTTGGGATTGGATTGTAATAAATTAATTTAAATTTTTTATTATATAAAATTAATTTTATAAAAAATCTAAAAAAAAAAAAAAAAACAAACAAACATCATCTCCCACAATTCATCAAAATCAAAAGCCAAACTTCATTAATATCATAATCTCCAATAATTCAACGTTATCAACCCACAATTCATCAATATCATCAATTCAATTCATCAACATCATCATCTCTCACACTAACAACAACATCAACAACATCCAATCATCATAACATTAACAAAAAAAAAAAAAAAAAAACAAAAACAAAAACAAAACAAAACAAAAAAAAAAAAAAAACTTAGAACAAAACCCATAACCAAATGGTTCTGGGCTTGTCCCAATGAAGAAGAAGAAGAAGAGACGTGAACCCAGAACCATCTGGTTCTGGGCTTGTCCCAATGAAGAAGAAGAAGAAGAACCATCTGGTTCTGGGCTTGTCCCAACGAAGAAAAAGAAGAAGAAGAAGAAGAGATGATAAAGAGGTTTTATGGATGTGCAATAAGAGAATGAAGGAATGTGAGAGAAAGAGATAAATGAAGATAAAAAAAAAAGATGGGAAATGAAATCCCATCCTACCCAATGACATGGTTGTGGGTGGGATTGAAAAAAAAGATGGTAAAGAGGTTCTATGGATGTGCAATAAGAGAATGAAGAAATGCGAGAGAAAGAGATAAATGGAGATAAAAAAAAAAAAAAAAAGATGAAAAATGAAATCCCATCCTACCCAATGACATGGTTGTGGGTGGGATTGAAAAATGCCAAAAGAATGGGAATGGATTGGAGGTTGGGATTCAAATCTCATTCATTCTAATTTGTCTCCAAATATGGCATTCAAGTAGTTTGGGATTTTTAAATTCCAATTTCATCCCAAATCTCATGTACCAAACACAGCCTAAATGAAAATGAACAATTTTACTCTCTTCCATTTCTCTCTCTCTCTCTCCTTACTCTCATCTTCAATTTATTTTTATTTTTATTTATTTTATAACATGCTATCAACACAATCTTGAACATGAAGTTCTGAACAAATTCAATCATAACCTGAAGTTTTGGATTTCAATTTATCAAAACCTAAAGTTCTTAATGCTCTAATTGAGAAGTCTGATTCTACAAATGTACGACTCTACCGACTCGATTATTGCACTACCTTCATTTATCATTATTATCATGCATTATATATCTAATTACTTGACTTTATTTATTTATTGTTATGCATTATATGTACGACTCTATCGACTTTATTAATTGCTATTTATATACACTATATATGCAGCTCCAGCAATTCTTTGTGCGTAAGAATGATTGGAATGATCTCTTCCTTACCCTAGGACTTAATAGCTACATCTATTGCACTCCTAAAGTTTTCATTCTTGGATGACATATACCTTATTTTATCAAAAAGTCTCTTCAGACTTTCATATAAAGAATGTCCGATTACATGTAAAAAAATATTATTACATTCATCACCATGAGGGAAAAAGAGTTCATTGCATAACAACTTGTTATTGACAAAGAGTGAACCTTAAGTAGTGAACCAGCCTTCTCTGATCTCATCATAAATCATCTCATACAAATAATTATTATCATCGCTATCTATAACCAGGAGGATAAATTGTTTTCAATTCCCCATTCCAAAAGCACATTTTTTATATATTTCACAATGGTTTCATTGTCTTCCGAAAATTTAAAACCAATAATCTTGTTCTTCAATTTCTAATTATCATCAATAAACCATACCACCAAACAAGGACCATAGAAAAATTTTATTTTTAATTGTTAAACACAAACGACATGAGAGTTTCTCAAAAAAATTACGAAGCTTTTCCTTCTCTTCAGTGCAAACATCAATTATGTAACCCACATTTTTGAAGTTTATCGGCAATGCATCACCTTGCTTAATAATCATTCTTATTGCATCCAAGTGATTCAACTGTTGATCCACTACAAATTTCTCTTAAATGACAACCGGATTACTTAAATCGCCTATTAAGTTGGCTGATTCATCTCCATCCCCATCTCCATTTCTCTTTCTTTGGCAACTTATGAAGTGATTTCTGAGATGTGTAGTTCCTAACTTGCTTGAACCATCGAAGTCCTCCTCACAAACTTTACATTTGGCCCAGTCCTTCCCATTTTCATCTTTATACTTCTCAAAGTCCTCCCAAACCTTTGATTTCAACCTTCTTTGTTTAACAACTGAAGACTTGCCTAATTCTAGGCCCACCCTTTTATTGTCGACATTTTGTTGTCTAATAAGGGGTGGGCATTTTCGGGTTCGGGTTAGGTTGGGTTAAAAATCTCTCAACCCAATGTGGATTGGGTTGGGTTAAAAAACCCAATCCAATCAATTCTTCAACCCAACCCAACCCAACCCAATAATAGTCGGGTTGGGTTGGGTTAAGTTGATCGGGTTGGCAATTAGTTGAAGTATGAAAAGACAATAACATAAGGTGATGGCTTTTCGAGAAGATATGGCATGATTGCTATAAGAGTCTTGCCAGACCCAGTTTTTAGAAACACAATACTAATCTTCGTAATAGCCATATCCAATGCTTCCAGCCGATAACTGCAAAAACCCCACAAATACAATGAATCCAATCATCAAACAAACATCAACTAAACTGATTGACACAAAACATAAGCACCAAAAAAATAAATAAAGAAAGAAAAACAACCTTCTGGCAAATGAAAGAAGATCAGCAGACAATTGTTGAGTCATGTCTGTATCCATGTTTGAAGATTCCATCACTATTAGATCAGAACCAAAAACATCTTTAAAATTCAAAACCCACATAAACTCATCAACCAAATTAAAAAACCCCCATTTGTCTACATGCATTCTCCTACAAAAAATCCACCAAAAAAGACATCAATGCACCAAACTCAACCCTCAAAAAGCTTCCCTTTTGTTCTCTCAACAACAAAGACACACACACAAGCCCACCATCAAAACCACAAGCAAAAGCCATGCAAACCAGTTAAACCCACATAAACTCATCAACCAAATTCAAAACCCCCATTTGTTCACATGCATTCTCCTACAAAAAATCCACCAGAAAAGACGTCAATGCACCAACCTCAACCCTCAAAAAGCATCTCTTTTGTTCTCTCAACAACAAAGACAAGCACACAAAACCTATCATCAAAACCAGAAGCTAAAAAAAAAAAAAAAACCATTCTATTATAGATTGATGTTGCTCTAATGTAGATTTAGAGCAACAACACAAAAGAAGGAAAATGATTAGAAGCTGAAAGACAAAACTACATTGAGTTTTCAACTTATAGGACTGCCAAAACAAAGCGTTTGAAGCTAAAACTGATAATTTCCAGCGTAACACAATTCTATTATAAACAAAAGTATAATTGGATGTGAATCTGTAACATGAATGGGAACCCAAAAACAAGATAAAAAAATAAAAAAAATAAAAAAATTACAAAAAAGCTCTATGCAAGCATTTAAGGTAGGTTGCCCATAAGTCAGTGTGTGCTTTACATGTAGTGTTTGCACATACAATTAGAAAAACAAACTTTGGAAAGATGCTGTTCACAATTATTATTGTGACGAAAGTTTTTAAGTTATGCAAAAATGAAAGGAATTGCTACAAAAATCTAAATAGAGCAGCAGAGGATCACTTTAAGCAGTTATGTTGCAGTAACTGCAACATAGATACGACTATAGCAGTAAAAGGATCTACTTTCTGAGCACTCATGACTTCATAATTGCCACATGTATTTGCATATGCGCAGAAATACATGTATACATGTACATGTCCACAACATATAAATGAATTTGCCTTTGAAGTGTCTTTCTCTTGTTTTATGTCACTACATTGCTGTATGACTACCATTCTGTTCACAGGTCATGCAAAATTGAACTTCTCAAGCCTGGCATGGTTAGAAGTTAGGACCAACTCATTAATAAAGTTGGTAAAATTTCCTTTCCTGTAATAATTTGATTTTACTTTCATTCGTTTCCTCTGCAAAACTACTAACACAAAGGCTTTAGACAAAAAGCAAACAACTGTTGCCTCATAAAAGTGTCCAAAATCTAATTTCTGCCACATCAAAACAGAACAAGAACTAGTGTTAACATGGAAAAGCAGAGTTAATTGGGAGAGAAAAAAAAACACGAAATTGGTGACAGAAAGAATGAAAAGAGTCAATGCAAGTAACTAAAGATTATCACATTGTTTTATACATGGCTTTTCCAGCAAAATGCATAGAGCACGAATCAAAAAGCATAGTGACAAGAATACAATAACTACAAAGCCATGAAATTTTATCGCTTCAATCAGAGTACACAAAGCAGTAACCACCACCATTTTGCCATAGTATCATGCATATCATCTCATCACAGTCCGAAAATAAAGCTAACAGCAATATAAAGACGAAGTACAAGCAAATAACAAAAAATAAAAAGGAGGAAAAAATTGAAACACCCACCCATCCTCTTAATGATACTTAATATTCTTGTCTTTTGTTGTTCCTCCAAACCCTCCTCCTCAAGAAAATTCTCAACAATGTTCTCTTCAGATGGATCTCTACATGCAAATTTATATTAAATTAAATGAACTAATATCTGTATACAAAAACATGAGCATCATAAAATGGCTTAGAGAATACAGATAACAATAATATGAATACAACTTCAGTTTTAACATTCGCCAATATCTACATTCACTAAACAGATTAAAGGTGTTGATTTTAAGAAACCAACAAGCAATTAACTTCCAAAACTGGTAAATATATGATAAGCAAAACCTCATCAGATAACACGAGAGACATTTACACATGCATAGTTTATTGAAAGATAGATAGATACAACCTCAAATACCCTATAGTCACCTGACAAGTAAAGGGAAATTATAAATAAGTTGTACGAGAAGAAGATAAATAGGAAAAGGTAGGAGAGATGATGACAAGAAGAAGAAGAGACCAATATCATGAAGAAGTGCAGCGAGCTCAACAACGAGCATGGAGTCCGGGCTGGAAGAGAGGCCATGGTCATGAGCAAGGGAGAGGGCCATGTCTCTGACCCTCCAAACGTGAGAGGCGTCGTGGGAGGCGTCGTTGCTTTTCATGCTTCTTTCCACCAGCTCCTCTGCCTTTCTCACTATCTCTCTGCTTCTCATCTCTTTTACGGTGGATACAACCAAAATCATGTAACTTCTGCTTGATTCGACTCAGCTCTGCTTCATTCAGCTTACTAATTATATATATCAAACTTAGATACTTGGAATTAAATAAAAAAAACAAAAAAAGATTACCGATTTTTAATCCATTCACCTTCTTCTGCCATCAAATTGAATAATGATCAAATACAACAATATTAATAAATAAAAAATTATCCCCCACCTTATATGTGGGCCTCTCTTTCATCCTCACGTGGGTCTTTTTCCCATATTTTTGTGGATGAATCTCTCCTATTTGAGAGCTTCTCTCTAGATTGTGCCATAAAGTGATAGTTCGATAGGTTCCAGTTATTTTATGGGCTAGTCTCAGATTTTTAAAAAAAAATACTTATTCCTAAATTATCATAAAATCCTTCAATTTAGTCCTTGATAGCAAAATTCTGTTAGTGACGAAATGAGCAAAAAGACACTATTATCCCTTACACTGTTACTCTTAAAATGTATTAAGTCATCATACATCATAATCCAATAAACATTTGACATAAGTCACATAAATTTTAAATTTTAAAAAAATAGATAGTTTACAACCACTTAAAATCCAATACATATCACCATTTTACAATAAAAATATTTAATTACTACAAAAATAATAATAACAACTTTTTAGAAAATTTGAAAATAATTCATTAAAACATATGAAAAAAAAAAATTTAGAACAATCTCAAACATAAACATTATTAAATGTATTGGAGTAACATTGTACCTTTTTCTTCTTTTGCTTAGTGCATTCATGAGCAAAATGACCTTACTTTTTGCAGTTGAAATAGGTCATTTTAGTTTTGTCATTCCTAACACTAATATGCTTGCCCCTCTTACACTTTCTAGTCTCATTTTTCTTAAAACTGGGATTTCCACTTTCTTTCCTGAAGTTCTTGTTCCCTCTCTTACGCTTAAAGCCTTAAAGTTAGGGCCTTAGCGCATGCTGGATTCAACCATGTAAAGCTAATAAGAAGATTTAGCCGCTTTTAGGTGCTCATCTTCCAACTCAATATGACGTAAGATGTCATCAAATGTCTTACTGTTGTTATATGTTGGTCTTCATATTCTTCGAGCTGGAGGAAAAAGACCAGATCACTGTCTGTACTTGCTGCTCGTCAATAAGGTTATGTCCAGCAGACTTAAGCTTACATATCATATTTGACATCTCCCTAAGATGCCGCCTCATCGTATGATTTTGGCACCCATTGTAGGTGTCAAACCAACGCATCAAGCCCTCACTATCAACCCAGCGTATCGCACTAGCCCTTGAAACAGACCCGTAACACAATGAAAACTGGTTTAAAACCAGTCACTAGCACATCGACCGTGAACACCATACCATATGGGTTATTGCATCCATTCGAGCACCATTATGCCCAAACGCACTGCTTGGGTTCATCACATGCACTACCAGCACGCCAGGTCCAACCATGGCAGTTGACAGTTGGTAATGCACTAAGCAAGTACGACCAAACCAGTCGATCAGTAGTACTTGTTTTGTGCTTCTTTCACATCCAATGCTCACGACACTATATGGTGCAAAATGAAGGGTTTTGGTTGAAAAGATTTAAAAATAGATATTTGTGAAAACATGGATTTTAAAAAATTTTCGTAAACCAAAACAACCCAATCGATACTAGTAATGATTATACAACGTAATTAAAGGTACAAGATTGAATCTTAACTTACCTTGATTGATGAAGAACTTCAATTTCTTTCGTTGGATTGATTTTCACTACTTGATTTTCTTTGCTATGACTTTTCATAAAAGAAATTGTATGTGAGCATAATCTCCAATAATCAAATCACGAAAACTTTTCATAAAAGAAAATTTTGTAGAAATCAATAAACAATTTTTTTGATTTCTTATGAGGTGGGTAGCACTATGGTGTTTTTAATCAATGGAAGTTTTTAGTTCTAGGAGCCAAAAAAATTATCTTTAATCACCAACATAAAACACCCTTTTATAATGGTAAGCTAGGATTTTTTAATTTAATAAGGAATCCAATTTCCTTTTTAAATTGAATAAGGAATCAAATTTCCTTTTTAAATTGAAAGACTTAAGTTAATGGGAGATTTGAATTGATAAAAAATCACAAACCTATATAAAGCAATGAAGCAAGAAATCTTTTATAGTTGTTTAATGGGAGATTTGCAAAGTAACATTCAGAACCACCCCCCAAGGTTTTATTTTTTAAATAAATAAGTTTAAGATGGTTTTCATAAATATGGTTTTTGATAATAAATACTTAGAGGGTTTTATATTCGTATATTCAATCCAGAGTTTATTGAGGTTTGATTTTTTTTTTTTTTTTTTTTTTTTAATGATAGTTTTTTATGGAATTCATAAATTCAATAGACTTTATATTGATCTTGTCAGAATTATTTTAAAAAATTCAATAAATCTTCATGATAATAGTAAAATTTGTTATAAACATTTTTCTTAATGAAAATCATTTTAAAATTTATTCAAATCCATCCGTTACATGAAATCTGTGAAATCAATAACTTTTTAAATGCATATAGATTTCATTGGATTACATACAAATCTGAATTAAATACACCTAAATTTTAATAGATTCTATACAAATTTGAATTAAATACACATCTGGATTGAATACATCAAAACTTTTAAAATGTTTTAAATTTCAATTAATTTTAAATTGAATACACCCTTTAAATTTTGAAGGACTTGGATTCTTCTTCACCTAAACTTTTTCAAATAGTTGACTTATAAGCACTGTGATATGATTATTATCTCTTATCTCATTAAAAATCAATCATATATGTTTCAAAAAGTTTAAAACTAAGTTTAGATGAGGAGATAATTCAAATTGAATTTTTAAAACTATTAGATGATGTTGGCATATGATGAGTACTTTTTACCTAAATTTAAAACTAAAGTGTTGTTATGGTGATAGTGACAGTGGGGTTGTTTGCTAGATTAAACCGCATCAAGGATTTTCAAAGTTAAACATTGATGTTGCTAATTTCATCAACACGAATAGGATAGGTTTTGGTATGATAGTGAGAAATGCATATGGGCATTTTGTGGCTACTAAGAATGACTCTTGTATAGGTCGGGTTAAGCATAAGGTGGCAAAGACAATAGAAGTTAAGAAAGCTCTTAGTTGAATCAAGAGCAAACGGTTAAATAATGTTGTTGTTAAAATAGATGCTCTCAATGTGTTCCAAGCTATTCAACATCCTTTGTAGGATAATTTTGGTTTTGGTTTAATTATTGATGATTGTTTATGTTTAGCTTATGATATTGTCAATTTAAATTTTATATGGGTTAGGAGATCTATGAACAGAGTAGCTCATAGTCTAGTTAAAGTTACTTGTTATATGCCAGGTTCCAGGGAGTGGATTAATTGTTCTCCTCCTTCTATTGTCGATATAATTGCTTCTGAATTTGCTGTTTAATAAATATTATTGCTTAAAAAAAAAAGGCCAAAGTGTTGTTTTTGCCATTGATAAAACTTTAATGAGATTTGGCAAATCTCCCTTTAGATAATAAACACTTTGTACGAGATTTTTTTGGGGTGTATCAAAGCTAAACAATGACAAAAAGAGAATGAGCAACTTTGTTCCCTTCATTAGGAATGAAAGAGAAAAATATCATCTATAGAAGAAAGTGAAAATTTTAATATCCTTTTAATCACAACATTAGTCATAACAAGAGGACAATACCGAGCTCTGGACAACAAAAAGATTATCACACTCCATATTACTCATGTTATAATGAAATCTACAAACCACTTCCAACACAGCTTTGAAGAGCAATTAATTCGCCCACCAGAAGAGTATTACATACATGGGAGGATGTTTAACCTAATTTTGATATTATAAGTTGATTTTATCATATAATAATAAGGTTTTTACCCAAATTTTAAAATATAGGAATTTTTTTATGAACGATCAACCCTTAAAAAGTCTTTGTCAAATCCTGTTTAAATAATAAACACAGTTTTTTATACTTAAGGACTGCGGTTTTAACTCAAATTTAAAATTATAAAATGATTTGAATATATAATGAAAAATATTTTATTCTAAAGATAATTGCCATGTTTAATCACTTTGGATCAAAAAAATTTATGATTAGTTTTATTTTTTATTTCATTTTCAAATGACTCAAATACCTGTATTGTAACCCTAATTTCCTCCAGCTTAAATAAATAAATAAATAAATAAACACCCTAATTTCATCCCTCTTATGAAAATAATTGATAAACGGGAAAAAAAAAAATAGAACACTTTCATTGTGAATGTGAAGGCCTCTGGCTTGAGAGAGAAAGTAACATGTACGGTTTTTTTATTTTTTATTTTTTATTTTCACCCAAAAAAAATAAATTTAATTCAACTTGACATAGAGAGTAAATGCTTGTATGTAGTCACTAGTTAGCCCATGATAAAAATAAAACATATATAATTAGCAAGCCTTTTAAATTAATAAGTAACAAGAAAAACTACAATAGTATTATAGGAAAATCCATGAGTCTTGAGTCACAATGCAATTGATAAATGGAAACCCAAACATTAGATTAGCAAATGATGCTTAAAATTAAACCGCTTAAATTTCTCAACAGCTGGAAATGAGAATAAAATAAAATAACATAATTATTTATCATAATTCCTCACGTAGCCAGCTTCTTGTGCATGTATAAGCCTCTTCGATGCCTAACTTTTTTAAGCAATTCATCTCATCCCAACAAAGTTTGAGAGGACGGCATGAGACTTGAATTGATAAAAAATCACGAGCCATTCTTGCAAGAGTTGGAAAGTACCGAGCATGAGCTCGCCACCATTCAAGTATATCAAAATCTTTGATTGAAGGAAATTTAACCTCTTCGAAATAGAGACGAAGTTCCGGATTCAGCTGCTCGACATGATCCAATTCATGAGAAGATTTACACAATTTCCCCAAAGGATCTAGCATTTCATATGAGAATGAAGAATTGTTTTCTTCTACTCCTGAAGTACATTTGTTGAATCCACTTGCATATTCATTGTAAATTTTGTTAAAGTAGTTACTGAATTTTGTAAATTCTGTCCTCCATTCATCACCAAAGATCTTCTCATACCAATTTTTCACAATATCCATTTTGAATCGCGGATCAAGTGCTGAAGCAACAGCTAGAACTAAATTATAGTCGTTCCAATGATTGTCTGCTCTTTCCATAAAAGCACCATAAACATCGTTAATATCACATTTCCTTAATTCTTCACAACACTTATATATCCTACAAAGCAGGGGAAAATGAGTATTTGCAGTATTGTAGTTGCTGCAATATTGTCGGAGAAAAACGCCAGTGTCTTCAAGACACTCATAAATTGCCCTTAGTGCATCCCTTTCTTCTTTTGCTAAATTTTGAAAATAAGGATTACTATTCTCTAAGTCAACAAATGTTTCTATGGGATCCAATACACTCTTAAGAGGACCCGCAAAATCGTTGTTTTCACCCCACAAGATTTTCCTCAACAAAGTTGCAGCATCCCTTGCATTCCAAATGTCTCCATCGTACCTTATTTCATCAAAATGTATTTTCAGCCTGTCACATAAAGGCTTCCAGATTGCAGGTACAGGAAAAGTATTACGTTGATACCAAGGAACGAAAAAGGTTTCATTGCATAACAACTTGTTATTGAAAAGGAGTGAACCTTGAGTACTAAAGCAGTCTTCTCTAATCTCATTACAACTCATCCTCTCAAACGAACAATTATAATAATCCCCTACAACCATGGCGGATATATCATTTTTAATTCCCCATTCCAAAAGCACATTTTTCATATATTCCTCAATGTGCAAGCCATCAAAATATTTAAAGCTGATAATCTTGTTCTTCAATTTCCAATCATCATCAATGAACCAGACTGTCAAACAAGCATGCCCGTAAAATTTATCTACAATGGTTAAACACAAACGATGTGAGAGTTTTGATAGTTTCTCAAAATAATTGCAGAGCTTTTCCTTTTCTTCCTTGTAAACATCAATTATGTAACCCATGTTTGTGGAGTTTATAAGCTTTGCATCACCTTGCTTAATAATCATTCTTGCCGCATCCAAGTGATTCAATTGTTGATCCATCTCAGATTTCTCTTCAATGACAATCAGATTACTTGAATTGCCTGCTAAGTTGGCTGGTTCAACTCCACCCCCATCTCCATTTCTCTTTCTTTGGCAACTTCTGAAGTGATTTCTGAGATGAGTAGTTCCTGACTTGCTTGAACCATCAAAGTCCTTCTCACAAACTTTACATCTGGCCCAGTCCTTCCCATTTTCATCTGTATACTTCTCAAAGTCCTCCCAAATCTTTGATCTCAACTTTCTTTGTTTAACAACTGAAGATTTGCCTAATTCTAGGCCCACCCTCTTATTGTCAGCATTTTGTTGTCTAATATGTTGAGAGGCGTCCTTTTCAACATACAAATAAAATAAATGATTGACATAATAAGTAATACAAGTAAAACCAAGCATGACATGAATGATTCAAGAAACTAACATTAATTTCAACTCAAATCATTCATATGTACAAACAAAACAATATAAAATATAAGCTGTTAATATAGACAAATGGACATGAAAATATTACTCAAATCGATAGAGATAGATGTACCTGTTTCTCATCAGGCATATCGGGAGGTATAATTGAGGGTGTTGAGGTTCCATTAGGCCAACAAGACATAGTATTGAACTTAACAGCCTGTTAAACAAACATAATCATAACAACTTCTGTATATTTATACAAGGTAATGTGACACACAACTTGTAAAAAGTTAGGTGGTCCTCACAACTTGCTAAACAAACATAATCATAGCAACTAGATCGCTGGGGGAACGATTTGGTGCGAACCAGATCGTTCACGATCGGTTTGTACCAGAAAAGCAAAATAAAGTGAAGATTTGGCATTTAATATACAAAGAACAAGAAATCAATGGGTATATATATATATGATTCATTAACAGCAGAATGACTGAACTACTTACTCGCAAAGGAAATGAGTAGATCGCTTGTCTTTCCATCCCCTAAATTTTGGTTGAACCAGAGATACGATACCTGCAGCTTCCTTCCAAATTAGACTAAACAATATCACTGTATTGTATGATCTTTTCATTGTTTGACGGTACATACAGCTGTCATGCATATAATAATAGCTGATTTAGACTGTTTTAAAAAATTTTAAAAAAATTAAAAATAAAAAGAATTATTTTAAAAAAAATATTTAAAAATTTAATATTCTCCCAAATGTTAAAGATTTGCTATTATCTACATTCATTAAACCGATTAAAGGTGTTGATTTGAAGAAACCAACAACCGATTAACTTCCAAAACTAGTAAATATATGATAAGCAAAACCTCATCAGATAACACAAGAGACATTTACACATGCATATTCTATTGAAAGATAGATAGATACAAACCTCAAATACTTGTAGTCACCTGGCAAGTAAAGGGAAATTATCAATACGTTGTAAGAGAAGAAAATAATTAGGAAAGATGATGAGAAGAAGACGAAACCAATGTCATGAAGAAGCGCAGCGAGCTCAACAACGAGCATGGAGTCCGGGTTGGAAGAGAGGCCCTGGTCATGAGCAAGGGAGAGGGCCATGTCTCTGACCCTCCAGACGTGAGAGGCGTCGTGGGAGGCGTCGTTGCTTTTCATGCTTCTTTCCACCAGCTCCTCTGCCTTTCTCATAATCTCCCTGCTTCCATCTCTTTTTCGGTGGTCCTCTCTGCTGTGGATCATTCGCTTTGGTTACCCTTATTATTTATTTTTTGACAATCCGTGGGTCATTCGTTTTAGGAAAACTTCAATTTACTTCTTAATTTTGACATAATATCTACCTTTTAAGCATGTTTTCTTAAATATCTCTCGTAAATCTAAATTATCAGAAAATTCTTCAATTTAATCACCTGAGTTCTGATGTAACATCTATTTTTTAAGCGTGTTTTCTTAAATGTCTTACATGATTCTAAATTATCATAAATTCTTCAATTTAGTCCTTAAGTTTTGACACAATATCTACTTTTTAAGCATACTTTCTTAAATACTTCTATAACTTCAAATTATCAGAAAATCCTTCAATTTAGTTCTTAAGTTTTGAGGTAATATCTACTTTTTAAATTAAATGCCTCCCGTTACCCTAAACTATTAGAAAATCCTTCAATTTAGTTTATGATGGCAAAATTTTGTCAATGATGAAAAGGGAAAAAGACACTATTATCCCCTACACTGTTACTCTTAAAATGTATTGAGTAATCATTCACCATAATCCAATAAACATTTGACATAAGTCACATAATTTTTAAAATTTTAAAAAATAGATAATTTACAACCAATTAAAATCCAACACATATCACCATTTTACAATTAAAATATTGAATTATTATAAAAAGAAATAATAACCGTTTAGAAAAATATGAAAATAATTCATTAAAACATATGAAAAAAAAAATAATTTTTTAGAAAAATTTGAAACATAAACATGATTAAATGTATTGGAGTAACATTGTATATTTTCCTTCTTTTGTTTAATGCATTCATGAGCAAAATCACTTAACTTTCTGCAATTGAAATAGGTTATTTTGTCTTTATCTTTCCTAACCCTAGTGCGCTTGCCTCTTTGCACTTTCCAGTCTCATTTTTCTTAAAATTGGCATTTCCACTTCCTTTCTTAAAGTTCTTCTTCTCTCTCTTGCACTTAAAGCTAGAGCCTTTGCGTGTGTTGGATTCAGCCATGTAAAGCTGACCAAAAGATTTAGCCGTCTTTAGACACTCATATTTTAACTCAACATGATGTAAGATGTCATCAAATGTTTTGATGTTGTCATTATAAATCATGTTGGTCTTCATATTCTCCGAGTTTGAGGAAAAAGACCAAATCATCACCTATGCTTGTTGCTCGTCAATGAGGTTATACTCAGCAAACATGAGCTCATATATCATATTTGACATCTCCCTAAGATGTTGCCTCATTGTATAATTTTGGCACCTACTGTAGGTGTAAGACTAGCACACTAGACCTTCACTATCAACCCATAGGATTACACTAGCCCTTGAAACAGACCTGCAACACAACAAAGACTGGTTTAAAATAAGTCACTCGCACATCAACTGCGAACACCATACCATATAGGTTGTTGCATCCATTTGGGCACCATTATGCCCAAATGCACTGCCCGGGTTCATCACATGCACTACCAGCAAATCAGGTCTAACCATGGTAGCTAGGCGGTACACCAAGCAAATGTGACCAAATCAATCAGTGAATAGTACTTGTTTTGTGCTTCTTGCACATCCAATGCTCACGACACTATTTGGTGCACATTGAGAGGTTTTGGTTGAAAAGATTTAAAAAGAGATGCTTGTGAAAACATAGATTTCAAAAATTTTTCGTAAACCAAAACAACCCAATCGATATTAGTAATGATTATACAATGTAATTAAAGGCACAAGATTGAATCTTAACTTACCTTGATTGATGAAGAACTTCAATTTCTTTTGTTAGATTAATTTTCACCACCCGATGTTCATTGCTATGATTCTTCACAAAAGAAATATGTGGGAGTATAATCTCAATAATCAAATCATGAAAACTTTTCATAAAAGAAAATTCTACATAAATTAATAAACAATTTTCATAATTTCTTATGAGAGGGGCGGCAATGTGGTGTTTTTAATTAATGGAAGTTTTTAGTTCTAAGAGCCAAAAAAATTATCTTTTATTACCAACAAAAAACACCCTTTTTATAATGGTAAGTTAACATTTTTTAATTTAACAAGGAATCCAATTTCCTTTTTAAATTGAAAAACTTAGTTTAATGGGAGATTTGAATTGATAAAAAATCACAGGCCAACATAAGGCAATAAAGCAAGAAATCTTTTGCAGTTGTTTAATGGGAGATTTGCAGAGTAACCCTTAAGACCACCCCCAAAGTTTTATTTTTAAATAAATATAGTTCAAGATGGTTTTCATAAATATGGCTTTTGATAATAAATACTTAGAGGGTTTTATATTTGTATATTCAATCTAGAGTTTATTGGGGTTTAATGAATTTTTTTTTTTTTTTTTTTTAATGATAGATTTTGATGGAATTCACAAATTCAATAAACTTTATATTGATTTTGTTAGAATTATTTTAAAAAATCCAATAAAATCTTCATGATGATAGTAAAAATTGTTATAAACATTTTTCTTCATGAAAATCATTTTAAAATTTATCCAAATCCATCCGTTAAATGAAATCTGTGAAATCAATGACTTTTTGAATATATATAGATTTGATTGGATTCCATACAAATCTGAATTAAATACACTGAAATTTTAATAGATTCTGTATAAATCTATATTAAATACACTCATATTTCAACGAAATCAAATCAAATCTGGATTGAATACACCCAAACTTTTAAAATATTTTAAATTTCAATTAATTTTAGATTGAATACACCTCTTAAATTTTGAAGGACTTGGATTCTTCTTCACCTAAACTTTTTCTAATAGTTGACTTATAAGCATTGTAACATGATTGTTATCTCTTATATTATTAAAAATCAATCATATGTTTCAAAAAATTTAAAACTAGTTTAGATGAGGAAACAATTCAGACTGAATTTTTAAAACTATTAGATGATGTTGGCATATGATGAGTAGATTTTACCTAAATTTAAAACTAAAGTGTTGTTATGGTGATAGTGACAGTAGGGTTGTTTGCTGAATTAATCTGCGTCAAGGATTTTCAAAGTTAAACGTTGATATTGCTAATTTCATCAATACGAACAAGATAGGTTTTGGTATAATATTGAGAAATGCATATGGGCGTTTCGTGGCTACTAAGAATGACTCTTGTAAATGTCGAGTTGAGCATAAGGTGGCAGGAGACAATGAGAGTTAAGGAAGCTCTCAATTGGATTAAAAGCAAATAGTTAAAATAATGTTGTTATTAAAATGGATACTCTTAATGTGTTCCAAGCTCTTCAACATCCTTTACAGGATAATTATGGTTTTAGTTTAATTATTGATGATTATTTATAGGGCAAATTGCACAAACCTCCCCTGAGGTTTGACGAAATTGCACAAAAATGACGAAGTTTGGGTAACTCGCACGGACACTACCTGAGGTTTTAAAAACTCTACACAAACCTCCCTTACCGTCAGTCAACTATGGTTAAATCCTGACGGTCAACGGTCAAAAGTATGAAAAAACAAAAATACCCTTTAGGTCAAACTTAAAGTCAATATTTTATTTTTTTTAAATTTAAAATTAATAAAAAATCTTTTTAATTTGATTAAAAAAAAATGAAAGTTAAACAATATATATATATATATTTTTTTAAAAGGAGATCCTTGTCTCCGGCGATGGAGACCAATTTCATGGTCTCCATCGCCGGAGACCAGTCTGGTCTCCAACGCTGGAGACGGTGGTCTCCTGCGCTGGAGACCATTTTATCTGGTCTCCAGCACGCTGGAGACCTAATGAAATGGTTTCCAGAGCGCTGGAGACCAGATCTGGTCTCCAGCCAGAGACCAAACTGGTCTCCGGCGGAGACCAGACAACTGGTCTCCATGGGAGAGGAGACCAGTGGTCTCCGGCGATGGAGACCACTGGTCTCCTGGCCTCCATGGCGATGGAGGCCGACGGAGACCACTAGTCTCCAGGTCTCCCTCGCGGGAGACCAGATCTGGTCTCCGGTGATCTGGTCTCCGCGAGGGAGACTTGGAGACCAGTGGTCTCCGTCGGCCTCCATCGCCATGGAGGCCAGGAGACCAGTGGTCTCCATCGCCGGAGACCACTGGTCTCCTCTCCCATGGAGACCAGTTGTCTGGTCTCAGCCGGAGACCAGTTTGGTCTCTGGCTGGAGACCAGATCTGGTCTCCAACGCTCTGGAGACCATTTCATCAGGTCTCCAACGTGCTGGTGACTAGATAAAATGGTCTTCAACGCTGGAGACGGTGGTCTCCTGCGCTGGAGACCACTGTCTCCAGCTAGAGACCAGACTGGTCTCCGGCGATGGAGACCATGAAATTGGTCTCCATCGCCGGAGACAAGGATCTCCTTTTAAAAAAATATATATATTGTTTAACTTTCATTTTTTTTTTTTAATCAAATTAAAAAGATTTTTTATTAATTTTAAATTAAAAAAAAAATGAAATATTGACTTTAAGTTTGACCTAAAGGGTATTTTTGTCTTTTCATACTTTTGACCGTTGACCGTCAGGATTTAACCATAGTTGACTGACGGTAAGGGAGGTTTGTGTAGAGTTTTTAAAACCTCAGGTAGTGTCCGTGCGAGTTACCCAAACTTCGTCATTTTGCGCAATTTCGTCAAACCTCAGGGAGATTTGTGCAATTTGCCCTTATTTATATTTAGCTTCTGATATTGTCAATTTGAATTTTATATGAGTTAGGAGACCTGTGAATGGAGTAGCTCATTGTCTAGCTAAAGCTACCAGTTCTATGCCAGGTTCCAGGAAGTGGATTAATTGTTCTCATCTTTTTATTGTCGATGTAATTGCTTTTGATTTTGCTGTTAAATGAATATTATTGCTTTAAAAAGGAAAAAAAAGAAAAAAAAAACTAAGGTGTCGCTTTTGTCATTGACAAAACTTCAATGAGATTTGGCAAATCTCCCTTCAGATAATAAACACTTTGCACGAGATTTTTTTGGGGTGAATCAAAGCTAAACAATGACAAAAAGAGAATGAGCAACTTTGTTCCCTTCATTAGGAATGAAAGAAACAAAAATATCACCTATAGAAGAAAGTGAAAAATTTAATATCCTTTTAATCACAATATTAGTCATAACAATAGGACAATATTGAGCTCCAGACAACAAATAGATTATCACGCTCCATATTACTCATGTTATAATGCAATCTACAAACCACTTCCAAGATAGCTTCGAAGAGCGTTTAATTCACCCACTAGAAGAGTATTACATAAATTGGAGGTTGTTTAACCTAATTTTGATATTATAAGTTGATTTTAGCGAAAATTGCGAAAAATACCCATTTGAAAATGACAATTTTTGTTTTACCCATTATTTTTAAACAAATTGAATTTAACCCCTCAAACAAATTAATTTCATTATATACCCAAAATACCCATAATGCCCTTACATATATTTACCTCTAAGCCCTTAATTTTCAAAAAAATTAAAAAAACCAAAATATGTAATTACAAAACAGCCCCTCCTATATATATTTCTAAGAAATCGGTGAAAAGTCATTTTCATCACCGGTTTCCCATTCAAAAACTCGACCCACACTGTGCGACCCGTACCCGATCGCCCACTTGCACGACCCGACCAGCCGTTCGACCGTTTCCGGCCATTCTCTCGCCGTTTTCGACATTGGCAGACCATCTCCGACCGCCGGCGACCCTCTCAAGCTTGGCAAGGTACTCGAATCTACCATGTTAGGGACTTTTTAATTTCGTTTTGCAAATTTGAGATGTTTTGTGTTATGATGATTAAATTGTGTTGGTTTTGTGTTAGATTATGATGATTAGATTAGAATAGGTTAGATTTGTGTTGTTTTTATGTTGAAATAGGTTAGATTTGTGTTGTTATGACGCTGCGATCATCGTCGGCCTTTGTATTCTTTGAAATCGGTTTTTCACAATCGGTTGTTGACAATCGGTTTTTCCAATCGGTTGTTAACTTCGGTTTTTGACTGCGGGGTTTTGCACTTCGGTTTCAACTGGTTGATCGGTTTTTCTCTTCTGTACTGTGAAAAACCGAAATGAATAACCGATCAATATCATTGATCGGTTTTTCACCAGGGCTGGAAAACCGATCAACATCGTTGATCGATTTTCCAGCCCTGGTGAAAAACCGATCAATGATATTGATCGGTTTTCCAGCCATAGTTAAAAACCGATTATATTTGTTCACATTTGTCATTTGAATACTATACATCATTTGCTGTTTCTGGTTGTTTTCTATCATTGATCGGTTTTCCATCCCTGGTGAAAAACCGATCAATGTCATTGATCGGTTTTCCATCCATAGTTAAAAACCGATTTGAGTTGTAGTCAGTTGCAGTTTCAGGTTGTTTTCTATCATTGATCGGTTTTAGTGAAAAACCGATCAATGATATTGATCGGTGTTTCACACTGGGATGGAAAACCGATCAATATCATGATATTGATCGGTTTCCAGCCCTGGTGAAAAACCGATCAATATCATTGATCGGTTTTCCAGCCATGGTGAAAAACCGATCAATATCATTGATCGGTTTTCCAGCCATAGTTAAAAACCGATTGTCTTTGTTCACCTTTGAATACTATACTAATCATTTGCTGTTTTTGGTTGTTTTCTACAGATGGATTTCAAGTACAAATATAGTTCACAAACAATTAGCAAGAATTCGAGCGGGAATACACATATTGGGCACAAATGGCTTGGTAAAATCATTGCGGTGATTACTAGACGAGGCTTATACGACCGGTTCATACGAGAGTGCCCATTCGGACATATTTTAGCGATAAGCAGCAACAATACAACAGCTGCTTCAGTGATATTATGGTTTCTTGTTAGAGAGGTGGAGGTCCCCGGTGGGCGCCGTGATGAAATGTGGTTTGAAATCGGAGAAAGAATATATAGGTTTGGGAAACAGGAGTTTTTATTGGTGACAGGACTTCCTTTTGGGGTTGTAGATCGAGAAATCTTCAATACGGTGCAAAATGATCTAAAGAGCATCCTATGGCGATTGTTTGATGGAGTGTCGCCGAGTGTCCCCAGTCTAGCCACCTTTGTTGAGGCAAGGAGCCATACAGGACGTCAGGGCCGTGCAGGTGAAAATGTTTTAAATGATGAGGATCTTTTGAAGTTAGCAAATGTAGGGATCGCTTTCCATCTCTTCATGGGGCAGGATGACAGAGCTAGCATTGGTCATTTTATGTGGGTCATGATAGAGAATGCAGAGTTATGGAACTCGTTCCCTTGGGGTACATTGAGCTATAGTACGCTGATCCATTGTCTCCATATGGCGATTAATGAAGAGCGGGTGAAAAACCCACCGAAGACCATTAATCTTTATGGTTATATTCCGGCATTTCAGGTATACTTAATATGGTAAATAATTAATAATAGTATCCTTTTAATTGGTTGATATATAGAATTTTATTTTATATATATATACACTAACTATATGTTTGTTATTTGTTTAATCAAATTATAGTGGTGGTTGGTGGAAATATTCCCGGTCTTACGAGAGAAGATAGCGAAAGATAATCAATCCTTGCAAAATGAACTGCCAAGGTGTAGGAGATGGACACTGAAGAGGACCCCGAAAGGCATAACCAGCCTGAATGATTTTCCCCCTGTAAGTGGTGAAAGTAATTGAAAATGGTTTCCTTCATTTTTTTTGTTGTAACCATCCTTAATAATAATATAACTAACCATTTATATATGTATATTGCAGATAGTTGGTATTGCACAAACCCTTGAGCCTACTGATGCCGAAAAGGAGACGAATTATTGGACATCATTCAATCCGAAGCATGTGGTTGGCGAAGAGGTACATAAAGTAGGTGGCGGAGGGAGTGAGGAGGATGATGATGATGATGATGATGCACGTGGTGATGATGATGATGCACGTGGTGATGATGATGATGCACGTGATGATGATGATGATGCAAGGGATGATGATGAGGAGCAGCATGAAGACATCCCAAGTGGACAGCCTGAATCAGAGGATAGCTTTACGGAGTTACGAGCAAAAAAGGCGCACGATGTACCTACAGTACATTCTGAGGTACGAATCTTAATTGTTTTTTCTTAAGTGAATGTGCCTTTGAGTAAATGAAAAAGTTGTGGATATGTTGTATAATCATATGAAGTGGGATAGAGAGACGGAGTCTCTAAACATGATAGATGAAGTGTAATTTTAATATATGCAGGTTATATTTCTCTGGATACTCAAAAAACAGGGGAGACTCTGTCGAAATTTTGTTTTTTTCAATTGTGTACATTGTGTAAAATGACTTATTTATGCAGGTGATGCAGTTATTTGAGTACCTTGTGCGTTTACAGAAGGCAACCTACAAGAAAGTAAGTAAGATGGATAGAAGGCTGAGATAGGTGGAAGAATATTTAAAGATTCCTATGGATGACGACGACGACGACGACGACGACGATGATGATGATGATGATGATGGGAGCATTGTCCCTGATGACCATATCTATAGCCCACCCCCACCACCCCCCCACCCCACCCCCCCCACCCCCATCCCCCCCACCACCACCACCACCACCACCATCACCACCACCCCCACCACCACCACCACCACATGAGGACGAGGGGGTCCATCAGTCACCTGGCCATCATGATGAGGTAGTCCATCAGTCGCCTATCCATAGAGACGAGACAGCCATCCATCAGGAGGAGCAGGAGGTCCATCAGGAGGATGAACGTGGTGATGACCAGGTACGTATAGTATTTCAATTGTGTTACAGTTTGATTTATAATTCTAAATGTTTATTGTAATTGATAGTTTTGATTTCCTTACAGTTGCATGATGAGGTCATCCAGGAGCGGGGCAAACGAAAGACGAAGCCAGCGGCATCTCTGCGGACACCATACACTGATCCTGGACCGCCAAAAAAGAAAAAGAAGGTGCTCCAAAAGCAGGTTGAGGAGGTGGCAGAGTCTGTAGACCCCGTAGAGGTTGTCTACAATGAATACAAGGCTTCTTCCACGTCATTGGATCTCAGGTATTGATAATAAGTAGTTTCATACCTTTATGTTGGTTACTATTAAAAAAATTTAACCTTTTTTTTTTCTTTTATTTTAGGCGTGCAGTTGATCGTTGTCAGTGGTGCGTGATACCAGACACATTGCGAACCATTGAAGATGAGAACAGATGGTTCACTTCTGAGCACATCGATTCTTATTTGCTGTGTTTACGAAAGAAGTGGAATGAGGTTGAGGACACTAGATATGCGGTTCATGGGAGCTCTTTATTTGTGAGTGTTTACATTTTAATAAGTTATGTCGTTACAATTTATCGTCATATGTCCCTTAAGTGTGATAACATGTTTAATTTTTTATCTTGCAGGCATTGATGACATTATACTATAGAGAGCAATATGTCCTCAAAGGAAAAACATTTGATCCGGTTACAGCTGATGTACCTTCAGAGTGGCTAGCATTCGGTTCTGGCAAGTTGGACTCATTAGTACCGTGGTGGGAAGTTGAAAATGTGAGTGTTGTATAAAAAATTATAAGTTATTATTTGATCATTTAAATATTTAAATTAGTCTTATATCACTGACGTCTTCAAA
This sequence comes from Nephelium lappaceum, assembly GCA_021234005.1. Classification (NCBI taxonomy): domain Eukaryota; kingdom Viridiplantae; phylum Streptophyta; class Magnoliopsida; order Sapindales; family Sapindaceae; genus Nephelium; species Nephelium lappaceum. The sequence goes on from JAIZFV010000005.1 coordinate 42,959, forward strand.
TTGCAGGTGTTGCTGCCATGTAGCCTAGATCAAAATCACTGGGTCCTTTGTCAGGTGTGCTTGAGACAGAAGAAGATATTAATATATGATTCTCTTGCACATACTGATTTAGCTGTGCGCATTGAGCCACTTCAGCCGCTTGTGTGTTTGATGCCCATTTTATTGCGGTTTGTGGGATTTTATGAGAGGACCCAGATACAGATGCCACCTGTGGATGAGCGATGGACAGTTGAACGTCTTGATAGATCGGTTGTGCCCCAGCAACCCGATGGGTGAGTAAATTTGTAACTTAATGAAAATTTACATCATTTGAATATATAATATATATATATATATTTTTTTATATTATATTTAATGGTATGATAACATCATTTAACTAATTTGTTATTAATACAGGACGAGCTGTGGAGCATATGTGGCCATGTACATACGTGATTTGTTACGATCAAACGAGACTACATGGAAATCAAGACGACCGGATCAGGTTGCAGATGTCATTGCACTGAGGGCAGAGATTGCAAGGGATCTGTATACGTTTTCAACACCATTGTATAAAGTAAATAAATTTGGAAAATGGATAGTTGACTCTGATGGAGAGGTTGTATATAAGTAATTGTATTTATTTATTTGAATTATTCATTCATTTATATAAGTAATTGTATTTATTTTTAGTAATTAAATGGGAGCATTTTCTAATACCTTAAAAGAGGTGTTCACCAAAAAATACAAAAGAAAACACCTTAAATTATATAATTATTTATTTTTTTACCCAATCTTAACCTATACCAAACAAGAGATGATCTTATTTTTAATCTAGTCCAACTGTATGAAACACAACTAAGTATTAATTTAGTTTAATTTAACTATATCCAATTTCACATCTTAAAAATAGTTCATCAATCATGTACATCAAACGCAATTTTAAAGTCGTGAATTTAAATCATATCCCATTACCTGAATTAAAGGTAACATAAAACAACCTTAATTCTAAATAATATTGTTACTATAAATTCACAATAAAAATGTTTGGTAGGAGTAAACTTTGTATCTATAATATCTATTTCTTTTATAATATCCCAGTAATAATATAAATTATTATTATTAAATAAGAGAGTGAAATGAATAAAAAGTGATATTTGGATACTTAATTTAGTGTTCATATTTGTTAAGATGAAAATTTTAAAATAATAATTAAAATGTTTGAATTATAAATTAAAATAATACCAATATCTGCATGTCACCTCGTGTTTGGACACCTCTCTATTCATTTAGATGTTTTAAGTTCAATTCTCACCAAACATATTTTAAAAGTTTGTGTTGATAATTTTCCTTCCTTATTAGAAATATCACCTTATGACATTTATAATATTATTTGTGTAAATAATATTATGTGCTGTTATGTTGATTTATAATATCATTTATAATATTATCGTTTCGTGGTAATCCTTTTCTTTTCTGTTATGTTGATTTTCATTGATCAGTTAAATTATGTGCTGTTCACGTTGATTTCAAATAATTAATTAAATGGAAGTGAGAATTTCAGCAAAAACTTTGAATGATCTGAATTGAAGAAAATTGTCTCCACTGTTTTCTAAATAATATTAACATTTGAGTCCTAATTTTATAAAATTTATCCAAAAAATCATTAATGAAGTCTCCAAATTTGAATTAGAAGTCTATTTATAACTAGACCATATTTAAGAAGATGCAAGTAAAATTCTTTCATTTCTTGAGACAATTAAATTCATTTTTATATTGATGTGTATAACATATATTATTATGTCAAATCTTTTGAGTTTGATAATAACTATTATGGTATCAGAGTATGGAGGTTTTTAGTTCAAACTCTTTTTCCCCTCTTTATTTAAACCGGTTACACTTGTTATACAATAAAAAACGTTTAACATGTATCCGTCATTTGTTATCTATCTACAAAAAATGTGAGGAAGCATGTTAATGTATTATAACATCAAATTTTAAATACTACAGTTGAACTTTTTTTATTAACTTAAGCTTTTGGGTTTGATACGTTTCTTAAGGGATTAACGTCATATTAGAGTTCTGTCTAAATCTATCTATATCAAATACTATAAGAGTGTTAAAACTTATATTTTAAAGATTATTATTGAGCTCATTTTGGATTTAGTGATCATAAGGTGATGTTGTGTAAATAATATTGCCATTTATGACAATAGCTATTTAAGTCAATGGTTCTTTGTTTGAGCACTTATCACTTAATGGATTTGAATTAGATCTATTAAATTATTTTTGTTTGTTTTTTAAAGTGATCCAACTATTTAAAACTATTGAAAAATCATCGAAAAAAAAAAAATTTACATTAAAATAATATTACATTAAAAAATTTTCATATTTCTATATAAATGTCAAATCACTTAATAATTCTTTAAATATATTATTTTAAATCTATCCTCCTTAAAATAATATATTTCTAAATTTATCATAATTTTACATTATATATAAATTCCTTTTAACAATATAACAAACATTGTTAACAAATAAAAGCCCTAAACATCTAATCCTCAAAATTTCTTTAAAATATAATCTTTTATTGTAATACACCATACACTTAAAACCATTTTGTTTATTTTTATTTAAATATATAAATTTAATTTAAATAACTATAATAGTTTTCAAATATTTTTAACTTTTAAAAACAAATAAGATTACTATATATTGAGAGGTAAACAAGGGGAAAAAAAAAACAAATTAATGTCATTTAAATTTCAGACTTTTATCATTATTCAGTCTTCAATGACTTTCAATACTATTCAATCTTCAGACAAAAAAACAACCGATGAAATCAGATTTAAAAATAGATTTTTTATAAAACAAAATAGTATTTGATTCTGATAGTCTCTGACATATCTTTAATTCATTCTATGTAAAGATTTAATGTCTCAAACACCATTAGTTGATATGTACAGATTTTTAATCTTGCTATTTAAAATAGAGAATCTCCAAGTCAAGTCCTACCAATACGAAGATCGGTTTTTTAAGTGGGCTTAAAAACCGAAATCGGTTTCTCCTTTAACTGAAAAACCGATCAGACGTGCATATGGCAGATGAAGCAATGTCGGTTTTATGAGCTATTAAAAACCGATTTCGGTTTTTTATCAATAATGAAAAACCGATCAACCTGAAAAACCGATCACCCTGAAAAACCGATCAACCTGAATCACGAAATCAGTTTCTTTTTCCCATTTAGACCTGGTGTATATTATTGCCTGAATATGCTAAATAATGTGTCATATAACTGAGGAAACTTGTGTCATTATAAAAGTTTGAGTTCCCAAAATTTAAACATATGCTAAATAAATAAATGAACATTTACATGCTACATGTGTTCTAATTAATAAAATACTTGCAAGACGTCATTAAACAAAAAATAATATAAGTTTCATTGTACTCTGATGAAGATTAAATCAACATAAACAAGCGTGAAATAACATAATACATATTATTAAACTAAAAGCTTCAATTAATTAATGTGTCTAATCATCAATGTTTGGATCATTACCCATCATTTGATTGGGAGGAGGAAACCGTTGCGGGCATCGACGTTGGTTATGTCCAGTCTCATGACAGAGGCGGCATCTTTGTGAGGGCGCAGTATTTGGATGAGCATTTGCACTTGTTCCAACTTCTGCAGTAGCGGCTTCGCTAGTTTGGGCTTCTGCACTTGCGGCTCTGCTCGTCCCTCCACTGAAGGATGTTGGAGGGTTAGGGCAACGAAGACGGTTATGTCCCCTCTGACCACATCTTCCACACTTCTTAGTTCGACGAGCTTCCCCAACGGAAGGAATCCGAACCTCTTTCGGCCTACCTGCTTGCCTTTTTCCTATGGGTGGTAGTACAATCATGCTTCTAACTTCCGCGGAAACATTCCAATCAAACAATTTAGGAACGGGATTGATCGGACGTGCATATGCAGCTTTCAGCCACTCTGTGCTATAATAATGACTGCAAAGTGTATCACAACTGACGCCCTTAAACCTGACAAGTATCATAAATATTTATTTAAATGTAAAAATATGATATGACATTAAATATAGAAATTAACAACGTACAATTATGATACCTGGCTACAGCACATGCATGAATACATGGCAACTGATCTAAGTTCCACTTCAAGCAAGTGCATGTGCACGTTTCAATATTAACCACCGCATCGCCTTTGCTAGGATGTAGAACACTGTATGTGATCGGTTCTGTAATAGGATATACAGTACCTTTCGTTGATAAATTTTTGGCCAACATGATTCGATCGTACGCAGCAGGGGTAACAAAAGTCGTGAGTTTTTCAGCAACACCACGTCTATTATTAAACCATCTTTGTAACACATTTCTCACATATTCATGTGCAGTAGTTATTGGCAAACGACGTGCTTGCATCATGCAATTGTTGAGTGATTCTGCAATGTTAGTGGTCATCATGTCATATCTTCTGTTTGGACAATATGCCCGTGACCACCTGCTTACCCCAACCTGAACCAAAGTGTCATATGATTTCGGATGCAACGCCCGAATTTCTTCTAACATTCTATCGCAGTCATATGGCACATGACTGTATGCTACACTGTAAAATGTTTTTTCCACTACATTCGAAAACTTTTTACAGTGTTGCTTCAGGTTTTGCCACAGGTGGAAAAAACACAATATGTGAGGGACTTCGGGAAAAGCTACACTCATCCCATTTGATATGCTTTTGTGACGATCGGATACGATAAGCAAATCGTTTGACACACCGATCGCCTCTCGTAATCTGCTTAAAAACCAAGTCCATGAACGGTCTGACTCTCCATCAGCAAATCCAAAAGCGATGGGATAAATCATCTCCGACCCATCTTTGTAGGCAGCAAAAAAAATCACCCCTTTGTATTCACCTTTCAAATGGGTGGCATCAATAGCAACAACCGGTCTCATGTAAGATCGAAAACCCTCAATACAAGCTCCAAGTGCAACGAACGAATACAAGAACCGGTTGTTTTCATCCCTCTCAATTGCCGTCATGGTGCCGGGGTTTGATACTTTTAACATTTCAAAGTAGGACGGAAGCTGTTGATATGACTCATCCGCTTGTCCATATGCTAGTTTCTTTGCATATTGTAAAGCCTTCCAAGCTTTACTGTACAAGATCTGCACACCATACTGCTCTAGCATTTCTCCGATCAAACGATTAGGTGTATAAATATCTCTCCCCACCTTTCCTGCATATAATTTTCCGATAACAAAAGCCTTCACACTTTTCATATGTGATTCCATGGCTACCTGACAACACGTGTGTTCCACCACATACTTCAATACAAACCACATCGAACAACCTGTTCTGCATCTTGCACGAACTATAAAGCTACAACTCTTATCCTTGCAACCAGCTTCAAATCGTTCCGCGTCTGAACGTCTAACACGATATTCAAACTTGGATTTCAGAGCATATTCTCCAATAGCTGTACACATTTCTTGTTTACTATCAAAGAATGCACCTTTATACAAAGTGCCACGTTGATAGACAGTTGACATAGCGCTTGAAGTAGCCTCAATGTCGCCCAGTTCTACACCGGGAACAATCCAGTATGGTTGTGAAGGATTGTTCTGAAATTGTAAACCCGAAAATCTTATTTCTGGAAACCCTTCATCCTCGTCGACATCATTAATTCCAGCTTCCTCTTCATCACTATCTCCAGTTTCCTCTTCATCACTATCCTCTGTCCCATCACCATTATCATATGTGTCTTGCTCTCCATCATCACTAACATCATTCATATCATCATTATTAATGTCATGAATGGGACCTTCCATAGATGTAAATGGGGTGACCGAAGCATCAACCTGATTGCTACCAGCACCTGAAGTCAGATAAAATTGACTTTGAACAATATACGGATCTACAGGTCTATTACTATTTGGCATCTCATGTCTTGTGTCTGGTATTGAGTCGGTGACATTTGGACGAACGATATGCCTACTAACTCCAGCTCCAAAATCTCTTACAACCTTATCAATGTAAATCTCTCTAACATCAACATTTCTCACCGCCATCAAACCAACCACACCAAGATCGGACATGATACGTATTTTTTTCACTTGACCATTTGTCATGCTTTGTAGTAAATAATATATACGAATATCCCACCTTCTTCTATCAATGCTAGTCTCTCTATACACAACATCCACCAACGATGAAAAACTACTCTCTTTGGAGACCCCACACATGATCGACTCACCCCCAACGTAGTTAGATCCATTCCACTCTCCATCAAAGTTGATGACGATCGTTTCGTGAGTCATTCCTATAACATTCAAAGAATGTTTAATTAGTCTCACTATATATAACAAAATCTAGCACAATAAATCAATGTCCATCATTAAAAACAAAAGATATATCACAATTATGCTAACACTGCCTACGATCATATCTAACCACATATAACACTAAAATTTAATACACGGCATCCAAAACACAACAAATATCGAAAACATCAAAAATTGGTCAAATCGGTTTTTCATGTACATGAAAAACCGATTTCGGTTTTTGCGAGACATGAAAAACCGATCAAAATAGAGACTCGGTTTTACGCCTCTGTAAAACCGAAATCGGTTTTTAAATTACCTAAAAAACCGATTTCGTCGCAGATTTTGCAGAAACTGCAAATCTACAAATCTATCTTTCGGATGATATTTATCACAACCAAATCACTCTTAAAGCCGTTACCTTACAATTTGAACAAAATAACCTAAAAACCAACCAACAAAAACACATACATTACCTTCGAAACTCAAATCACTTGAAATGAAAGAAGAAGCTTCAAAACGGATCACAGTTGAATGGATCAAAAACCTTTAATGGACAAAGAAGCTCAAATGAAGAATCCCTTACTAGGAGGTTTGACTTTCGGCTATAATGGTGAATGGAAGAGAACAAAAACCATAAATAGAGTAAAGAGAAAGAGAAGAGAGAGGTTTGGATGCTAGGAGGAGTAGGAGGAAGAAGAAGGCTATTTTGGTAATTTCGTTTAGGGCAATTGGGTGATTTTAATTTGAAGGGTAATTTAGTAATCTTGGGTATAGAATGGAAATAATTTGTTTGAGAGGCTAAAAACAAATTTGTATAAAATATTGGGTAAAAACAAAAATTTCCTTTTTAATTGGCTGAAAATGATAAATCTCCCTTGATTTTATTATATAATAAGAAGGTTTTTACCTAAATTTTAAAATATAGGAATTTTTTTTGTGAAGGATCAAACTTTAAAAAGGTTTTGTCAAATCCCCTTTAAATAATAAACACGATTTTTTATACTTAAAGATTGGGGTCTTAACTCAAATTTAAAATTATAAAATGATTTGAATATATAATGAAAAATAATTTATTCTAAAGATAATTGCCATATTTAATCATTTTCGATCGAAAAAAATTTATGATTAGTTTTATTTTTTATTCTATTTTCAAACGACTCAAATGCCCTTATCATAACCCTAATTTCATCCAGCCTTAGGAAAAAAAAAAAAAGACCCTAATTTCATCCCTCTTACAAAAATAATTAATAAAAAATAAATAAATAAATAGAACGCTGGCATTGTGAATGTGAAGGCCTCTGGCTAGAGAGAGAAAGTAACATGTACAGTTTTCTTTTTCTTTTTTTAATTTTCACCCAGAAAAAAATAAATTTAATTCAACTTGACAAAGAGAGTAAATGCTTGTATGTAGTCACTAGTCAGCCCGTGATAAGAATAAAACATAAATAATTAGCAAGCCTTTTAAATTAATAAGTAACAAGAAAAACTACAATAGTATTATAGGAAAATCCATAAGTCTTGAGTCACAATGCAATTGATAAATGGAAACCCAAACATTAGATAACCAAATGAAGCTTAAATTAAACCGCTTGAGTTTCTCTACAGCTGGAAATGAGAATAAAATAAAATAAAATATCATAATTCCTCACGTAGCCAGCTTCTTGTGCATGTATAAGCCTCTTCGATGTCCAAATCTGATAAGCAAAACACCTCATCCTCAGAAACTTTGAGACGATGGCATGAGACTTGAATTGATAAAAAATCACGGGCCATTCTTGCAAGAGTTGGAAAGTACCGAGCATGAGCTCGCCACCATTCAAGTACATCAAAATCTTTGATTGAAGGAAATTTGACCTCTTCGAAATAAAGACGAAGTTCCGGATTCAGCCACTGGACATGATCCAGTTCATGAGAAGATTTACACAATTTCCCCAAAGGATCTAGCATTTCATATGAGAATGAAGAATTGTTTTCTTCTACTCCTGAAGTACAATTGTTGATGCCACTTGCATATTCATAGTAAATTTTGTTAAAGTAATTCCCGAATTTTGCAAATTCTGTCTTCCATTCATCGCCAAAGATCTTCTCATACCAATTTTCCACAATATCCATTTTGAATCGCGGATCAAGTATTGAAGCAACGGCTAGAACTAAATTGTAGTCGTTCCAATAATAGTCTGCTCTTTCCGTAAAATCATCATAAACATTGTCAATATCACATTTCCTCAATTCTTCACAACACTTGTATATCCTACAAAGCAGGGGAAAATAAGTATTTGCAGTATTGTAGTTGCTGCAATACTGTTGGAGAAAAACGCCAACGTCTTCAAGACACTCGTAAATTGCCCTTAGTGCATCCCATTCTTCTTTTGCTAAATTTTGAAAATGAGGATTACTATTCTCTAAGTGAAAAAATGTTTCTTTGAGACCCAACACACTCTTAAGAGCACCCAAAACATCGCTGTCTTCACTGCACAAGATTTTATTGAACAATTCTGCAACATCTATTACGCTCCGAACGTTTTCATTATACCTTATATTATCAAAAATATTGACAGCCTGTGACATAAAGGACCACTGATTTCAAGTGGAAAAAAATTATCAGGTTGATCATAAGAAAAGAAAAAGGTTTGATTGCATAACAACTTGTTATTGAAAGGAGTGAACCTTGAGTACTAAAGCAGTCTTCTCTGATCTCATTACAACTCATCCTCTCAAACAAACAATTATAATAATCCCCTATAACCATGGCAGATATAGCGTTTTCAATTCCCCATTCCAAAAGCACATTTTTCATATATTCCTCAATGAACATGTCTTCAAAACATGTATAGCCGATAATCTTGTTCTTCAATTTCCAATCATCATCAATGAACCAGACCATCAAACAAGTAATCCCGAAAAATTCTTCTGTAACGGTTAAACACAAGCGTCGTGAGAGTTTTGAAAGTTTCTCAAAATAATTGCGGAGCTTTTCCTTTTCTTCCTTATAAACATCAATTATGTAACCCACGTTTGTGGAGTTTATAAGCTTTGCATCACCTTGCTTAATAATCATTCTTGCCGCATCCAAGTGATTCAATTGTTGATCCATCACAAATTTCTCTTCAATGACAATCGGATTACTTGAATTGCCTGCTAAGTTGGCTGGTTCAACTCCACCCCCATCTCCATTTCTCTTTCTTTGGCAACTTATGAAGTGATTTCTGAGATGAGTAGTTCCTAACTTGCTTGAACCATCAAAGTCCTTCTCACAAACTTTACATCTGGCCCTGTCCTTCCCATTTTCATCTGTATACTTCTCAAAGTCCCCCCAAACCTTTGATCTCAACTTTCTTTGTTTAACAACTGAAGATTTGCCTAATTCTAGGCCCACCCTCTTATTGTCAGCATTTTGTTGTCCGATATGTTGAGAGGCGTCCTTTTCAACATACAATAAAATAAATGATTGACATGATAAGTAATACAAGTAAAACCAAGCATGACATGAATGATTCAAGAAACTAACATTAATTCTAACTCAAATCATTCATATGTACAAACAAATCAATATAAAATGTATGCTGCTAATATAGACGAATGGACATGAAAATATTACACAAATCGATAGAGATAGATGTACCTGTTTCTCATTAGGCATATCAGGAGCTAAAATTGAGGGTGTTGAGGTTCCACTAGGCCAACAAGACATAGTATTGAACTTAACAGCCTGCTAAACAAACATAATCATAACAACTTCTATGTATTTATACAAGGTAATGTGACACACAACTTTTAAAAAGTTAGGTGGTCTTCACAACTTGCTAAACAAACATAATCATAGCAACTAGATCGCTGGTCATCACCAGATCATGGATGATCTGGTGGGACGATTTGGTGCGAACCAGATCGTCCACGATCGGTTTGTACCAGAAAAGTTAAGTTTGGGATATAATATACAAAGAACAAGAAATCAATAGGTTTATAAATATGATTCATTAACAGAAGAATGACTGATCTACTTACTTGCAAAGGAAATAAGTAGATCGCTTGTCTTTCGATCCCCTAAATTTTGGTTGAACCAGAGACACGACACCTGCAGCTTCCTCGCAAATTAGACTGAACAACATCACTGTATCGTCTGATCTTTTCATTCTTAGACGGTATATGTAACTGGCATTTGTCTTCACCTTTTTTTTTAAAACATTTTTTGAAAGATCTTTTTCTTCACTTTACTAAAAGGCGATTCATTTCAACAAAGAGGGATGCTATGTTACTTTGTTCAATTTTAAATTATGAGATATGTCGTGTAATGGATAAGCACCAGTTATATTAAAATGTTAAAATATTATATTAAATATTTGTGCTCTTACCTTCGGATCTTTGGTTGGTGGTCTGCTAGTCATCAGAGGAAGGACACGTGGTCCATAAAGGGACCCCCTTAGCCCACCCCACTTGTTGCTTGAATGTATATACACGTCTTTGCACAAGTTTAAATGAAAATGAACAATTTTACTCTCCTCCATTTCCCTCTCTCTCTCTCTTTCTCTCTCCTCATCTCCAATTTATTTTTATTTTTATTTATTTTATAACACACTTTCAACACAATCTAGAACATGAAGTTCTAATTAAATTCAATCACAACTTGAAGTTTCAGATTTCAATTTATCAAAGCCTAAAGTTCTTGATGCTCTAATTGAGAAGTTAGACTATACAAACCCAATTAATGTATGGCTTTACTGACTCGAATATTGCACTACCTTTATTTATTATTATTATCATGTATTATATATCTAATTACTTTATTTATTTATTGTTATGCATTATATGCACAGTTCTACCGAGTTTATTAAGTAGTATATATATACACTATATGTGCGGCTCCGTCAATTCTTTGTGCTTAAGAATTACTTGTACAGTCTCTTCCTTACCCAAGGACTTAATAGCTACATCTATTGCATTCCTAAAGTTTTCATTCTTGGATGACATATACCTTAAATTATTAAAAAGTCTCTTCAAACTTTCATATAAAGAATGCCCAATTACATTTAGAAAAATATTATTACGTTCATCACAATGAGGTAAAAATGGTTCATTGCATAACAACTTGTTCTTGACAAGGAGTGAACCTTGAGTAGTAAACTAGTCTTCTCTGATCTCATCATAAATCAGCTCATACAAATAATAATCATCATTGCTATCTATAACCATGGAGGTTAAATTGTTTTCAATTCTCCATTCCAAAAGCACATTTCTTTTATATATTTCACAATGGTTTCATCATCTTCCGAAAATTTAAAACCAACAATCTTGTTCTTCAATTTTCAATCATCATCAATAAATCAAACCACCAAGCAAGTATTGTAGAAAAATTTTATTTTTAATTGTTAAACACAAACAACATGGGAGTTTTTCAAAAAAATTACGGAGCTTTTCCTTATCTTTCGTGTAAACATCAATTATGTAACCCACATTTGTGGAGTTTATTAGTGATGCATCACTTTGCTTAAATTATATTTTACATTTGAGTTAATTGCAGTAAAATACCATGAGTTTTTAGATAAGGGCTTAATATTCAACAAATCCATTTAATTATTACAGCTACTCCTATGAACATTGATTTCCCATCCCGTTTAACAATTGATTGAGATTTGACTTTGCAAAGTCAAAAATACCCCTATAATTTATTATAAAACAATAAATATATATGAATAAAATTTGTTTTTTCTCTCTTCTACCCCTCTTTCTCTCTCTTTCTCTCTCTATCTCCGATCGGTCTTCTTCTATCTCTATCTCCGGTCGGCGGCGTAATGGAGACCACGATGGTCTCCACCATCGGAAACTCAGATGGGTCTCCCATGGTGGAGACTATCGAGACCATCTGGTCTCGATCGTGGGTCTCTTATGGTGAAGGCCACTGTGGTCTCCACTACGCCGCCACGAAAGCTGTCTCAATGATCATCGACTCCGTCTTATCACCTATGCTCATCTCTGTCAGCTCTGTCTCCATCTACGTCCTCGAACCAGGTCGTCCTTCTATTGCTACGGTCTCACTTCAACCAGTCATGATATTTAGGTTAGGTTTATGAGATAGGATGTTTGTAGGTTTTGAATTTTAAAGATTAAGGTGTGTTTGTTCTGGAAATGTTAGAGGTTGTGGGTTAGCAATGATGTTGCGGGTTTGTGTGATGAGATTGTGGGTTGAAGATTGGGGTGTTTTTGTTTGTTTGTTTGTGTGACGAGGTTGTGGATTTGTAGGTTTTGATTTTGAAGATTGGGGTGTGTTTGTTTTAGAGATGTTGGGTTGGTAATGATGTTGCAAGTTTATGTAACAAGGTTATAGGTTGAAGATTGGGGCGTTTTTATTTGTTTGTTTGTGTGATGAGGTTGCGGGTATGTGGGTTTTGATTTTTGAAGATTAGGGTGTATTTGTTCTAGAGATGTTGCAGGTTGCGGATTGGGGGTTTGTTTGATTTTTGAAGATGGGTTTGTTTGTTTGTGTGAGGTTGGGGGTTAGTGATGATACTAGAGATTTCTGATATGTTATGATCTATTTTTTTTTTTTCTTTTTAAGTTGGTTGTTTTGAAATGACTGTTTTACCCTTCATTTCTTGGTCAACCGTTAATTCTAACAGATGTGGACTAACGGAATGGGGGCTATAGTAATTAAATAAAATTATTGAATATTAAGCCATTTGGGAAAAACTCAGGGTATGTTAGTATAATTAATCCTTTACATTTTAATAGAGATAAATACAATTTATATCTGCGAAAATCAAAATGCGTTTGCTACTTATTAAAATTCCCATAATTTGAGTGTAATAATTTCTATAATTCCTATTGAGGTTTGATGAAAATTTCCTTTTGCTTAGGGGATTTTGCTATATTAGCTAAGAGCACAGGTTTTTATCTAATTCCAAAATCACTTGTTTCTTTTTTTCAAAAAAATTCTATGTTAGATGTTCTTAATCTACTTGGGCTTTGGTCATCAATTTCTTGTTTGCCTACCAAAGAGATATCTTTTGGTGGAAGTGGCCAGGTTGGGAATTTAGGTGAACCCTATTATTAATTAACAATAATTTTTCTTATAGAAAACAAAAGTTGAAGTTGATTATCTACCTGAAAACTTTATTGTTATTCCTGAGATTTTAAAAAATATCAACTTTTTAAAACTATTTTGAAAACAGTTCTTTTCATCCCTAACTTTTCAAAAACTTTTCAAAAAAATCCAAAACCGCCAATCAACTGACGGTCAACATTAACAGAATGCATAAAAAAATATTTCTACCCTTGATGGTTGTTAGCCTTACGTAAATTATCTGATTATCCTAATAAAATAATGAATTTATAAGTTAAATTATCTAAAATATATCTGAATTTAAGTTGTTAAAAATGACTTAAGTCACCATTGACCGTCAGTTGACTAACAGTTTAGACTTTTTTAAAGAATTTTGAAAAAGTTAAGGATGAAAATGACTGTTACAAAAAGAGTTTTAAAAATTTGATATTTTTTGAAACTTTAAGAATTAAAATGAAGTTTCCCTTATCTAACAATAGGCCAGCAAAAAGTACACATAGGTCATCAAAAGTCAATGAAATTCTTCGAGTATATATGCTAACTTTTCAGTTGGATGGTTCTAAAATCCATCTCAATTAAATTATTTTTGTAATTTAACCTTTTTTTTAGGTAGTTGAAGATGACATATTCCCAGATGGAATAGTGATAAAGAAAGGAACAAAAGTAATATATGCTATTTATGCAATGGGAAGAATGGAGGCCATATGGGGAAAAGACTGCAGAGAATTCAAGCCTGAGAGATGGCTGCTTCATGAGCGAATCCGCCTACAAGTTCACCGCCTTCGACGGTGGCCCTCGCTTTTGTTTAGGCAAGGATTTTGCCTACTATCAGATGAAGTTTGCTGCTGCATCCATCATCTACTGTTACCATGTGAAGGCGGTCAAGAACCATCCAGTGGTGCCCAAACTAGCATTGACTATGTACATGAAGCATGGCTTGAAAGTGAACCTCTACAGGCGTGATGAATCTCAGCTTCTAAAGTATCTAAAACTGCATTATTAAGGACATCTATTACTTATGTTAATAATTAATTGTCTTCTCTTTCATATGCATAATTATCTTTGGCTTTAGAAATATTGTTGTGATGGACTATCTTTGTACCACAGAATGATTGAATTAAACAGATAATGTAGAGTGAGCTACAGGGTTGTATTTAATTACTCATGTTGATCAGGATGCTATGTATGAATAAATTTAATTCATGTTCATTGAATTTCCCGAATATGTGACCTAATTATTGATTATTACTAATAGCTATCTATATTAAGAAGTAAAAAATAGATAAACAAATAATACGAAACATATATTTGTTTCATCAAAACAAAAGACGATGAATTTTTATCAGAAGAATCATGTAAATGTCAATCTTAAATGTATAAATTAAAAACAGTTAACAATAATTTGTCAAACCACATATGAGACAAGTATAATAGTTTGCAGATAACTTACCACTCACCGTCTCTTCTTTATTTTCACTTTGAAGCATAAATAGACTATCAAAGAGCTACTTAACACCATAATTATCTGAAACAATCCTTAGTATCAGAAATTCAGTGCTTGCTCCTTGATTGTATAGTTCCAATACAAGTCACTGTTTTCATCTCTCAAGCAAAATATGTAGTAGTCTGTCAATTGTCTACTTCCAAAGTAGGTTACTGGAAAAAAAGTTGCGGCATTAACAATCAACGTTCGTAATGTGCAAAGGATTCAGATTAACGTAAGTTCAATTACCTCATCACTCAAAATAGGAACAATACGATATTCAAGCTCTGCCATCCCACTCTTCATAGAACTCCTTCAAGAACTCCTCCATGAACCTGTGCCTTTTCTCAGCCCTTCTCCACCCAGCCTGATAGTTTTAGTCAATGTTCAGAACCCACACAGCTACAAACTTCTCCCTAGGTTACTACTGCCTAGATACATACACCCAATGTGTACAAGAGGGAAACAAATTCATTTTTAGCCTAAACGAAAGAGAGAATTTTGGTTTTGGCCAAAAGAAAAGTTATTTGTTTCTACGTTTCGGTCTAAAAACTTTATTTTTTGGATCAAAAACGAATTAACACATTTTTTCTTGTGCCTTTGTTTTTATAATTTCCACTATTTGAATACATATAGTTTGTTGGAGGCTAGTAAATTCAGCGCAAACAAATAGCAAAAAAAATCAGGAGATGTAGGGTATAGTATAACACTTGAAATTCAAACATTTTACCTCTGTTTTCATTAAATCCTTCAGCTTGAGAAGTTTCTCATGAAAATGGTTCACTGTAGTCTGCTCCTCTTTCTTGATGTACTGTTCTTTAGATAAATCCGAACGTGGCAGGATGTTGGGATCATGAAGCACTCTGTTCCTACTTCCACCAAAAGTAAAGCAGCGAGCAATTCCTGAAATTAGAGACTGATATAAGGTCTTCTTTTCGTACAAATAATAAAAATTTTTTCACCATACCAAGCAGTTCGCAACAAAATTACCTATCAAATGAACACAAAAAGCATATTGTATCGACAAAAGGTAACAACTTCTTCTTTTCCAACGACCCAGTTGGAGAAAAAATAATATAAACATTAGGCTGCCTCTGGAAGAAAAAGAACCAACATAGATGGTAATAGTTATATCAGAAATTATTTCTTCAAGTCAGAAGACATATATATTGTCCCATGGCCTATAACGGTTTTGATCAAAAGCTACTCTTTTCTGGAAGCCTATTATGTTTTATGATTATATTAAAAAGTCTTTCCCTAATGCAAATGTCTGAATTCATAAAACATGGGTTAAACACTTAAACTTGCATTCAAGTCACACGTTAGCGTTCAAACTTCACTATAATATGCAAACTTTACACATCACATTAACCGCACAAAGCTAATGTGCAATATCACAAATTTTGCACTCAGCTCCACACATTTATGCAGTGTGCCAATTCTGTTTAAACCCGGACATCCTCACCAGAGAAGTTTAATTGGATAAATCAATACAAGAACAGTGGTGTTTAGGTTGAAGCACTTATAGATCCAAAAATTACCAATAGCACCAATTGCATCAAGGCGATCGGCATCTTGCACAACCCCAAATTCCAGAGAATTCTCACTATTCGCAAGCCCGGAAAGTTCATCTTTGAAACCTGAAAGGAAAATACGGCTGTCACAATTACTTTCTGCTTTAACCTAATGTGGTTTTAGAGCAACAACACAAAAGAAGGAAAATGATTAGAAGCTGAAAGACAAAACTACATTGAGTTTTCAACTTATAGGACTGCCAAAAAAAGGCGCTTGAAGCTAAAACTGATAATTCTAGCGTAACACAATTCTATTATAAACAAAAATATAATTGGATGTGAATCCGTAACATGAATGGGAACCCAAAAACAAGATAAAAAAAATAAAATAAAATAAATTGCAAAAAAGCTCTATGCAAGCATTTAAGGTAGGTTGCCCATAAGTCACTACATTAAGCATTTAAGCATTTAAGGTACATGTACATGTCCACAATATGTAAATGAATTTTCCTTTAAAGTGTCTTCCTCTAGTTTTATGTCACTACATTGCAGTATGACTACCATTTTGTTCACAGGTCATGCAAAATTGAACTTCTCAAGCTTGGCATAGTTAGAAGTTAGGACCAACTCATTAATAAAGTTGGTAAAATTTCCTTTTCTTTAGTACTTTGATACTTTCATTCGTTTCTTCCCAACAACTACTAACACAAATACTTTGGACAAAAAGCAAACAAGTGCTACCTCACAAAAGTGTCCAAAATCTAATTTCTGCCACATCAAAACAGAAACAAGAACTAGCGTTAACATTGAAAACCAGAGTTAATTGGGAGAGAAAAAAAAAATACTTGAAATTGGCGACAGAAAGAATAGAAAGAGTCAATGCAAGTAACTAAAGATTATCACATTGTTTTATACATGGCGTTTTCCAAGACAATGCACAGAGTACGAATCAAAAAGCACAGCGACAAGAATACAATAATTCCAAAGCCATGAAATTTTATCGCTTCAATCAGCATATACAAAGCAGTAACCACCACCATTTTGCCATAGTATTATGCATATTATCTCATCACAATCCGAAAATAAGCTAACAGCAATATAACAACGAAGTACAAGCAAATAACAAAAAAATAAAAAGGAGAAAAATTTGAAACACTCACCCATCCTCTTAATGATACTTAATATTCTTGTCTTTTGTTGTTCCTCCAAACCCTCCTACTCAAGAAAATTCTCAACAATGTTCTCTTCAGATGGATCTCTACATGCAAATTTATACTAAATTTAAATGAACTAGTATCTGTATACAAACATGAGTATCATAAAATGGCACTGAGAACACAGATAACAATGACATGAATACAACTTCACCTTTAACATTTGCTATTATCTACATTCATTAAACAGATTAAAGGTGTTGATTTTAAGAAACCAACAACCGATTAACTTCCAAAACTAGTAAATATATGATAAGCAAAACCTCATCAGATAACACAAGAGACATATACACATGCATATTTTATTGAAAGATAGATAGATACAAACCTCAAATACTTGTAGTCACCTGGCAAGTAAAGGGAAATTATCAATACGTTGTAAGAGAAGAAAATAAATAGGAAAGATGATGAGAAGAAGACGAAACCAATGTCATGAGGAGCGCAGCGAGCTCAACAACGAGCATGGAGTCCTGGTTGGAAGAGAGGCCCTGGTCATGAGCAAGGGAGAGGGCCATGTCTCTGACCCTCCAGACATGAGAGGCGTCGTGGGAGGCGTCGTTGCTTTTCATGCTTCTTTCCACCAGCTCCTCTGCCTTTCTCACTATCTCCCTGCTTCCCATCTCCTTTTCGGTGGTCCTCTCTGCTGTGGATCATTCGCTTCGGTTACCCTTTTATTTTATGTTTTTTGACAATCTGTAGGTCATTCATTTTAGGTAAAACTTCAATTTACTTCCTAAATTTTGATATACTATCTACCTTTTAAGCATGTTTTCTTAAATATCTCTCGTGATTCTAAATTATCAGAAAATTCTTCAATTTAGTCATCTAAGTTTTGGTCGTAATATCTATTTTTTAAGTGTGTTTTCTTAAATGCCTCATATGACTCTAAATTATTATAAATTCTTTAATTTAGTACTTAAGTTTTGACGTAATATCTACTTTTTAAGCATACTTTCTTAAATGCTCCTGTAACTTCAAATTATCATAAAATCCTTCAATTTAGTTCTTAAGTTTTGAGGTAATATATTCTTTTTAAATTAAATGCCTCCCATTACCCTAAACTATTAGAAAATCCTTCAATTTAGTCTCTGATGACAAAATTTTGTTAATGACGAAAAGGGCAAAAAAATACTATTACCCCTTACATTGTTACTCTTAAAATGTATTGAGTCATCATTCACCATAATCCAATAAATATTTGACATAAGTCACATAAAATTTAAAATTTTAAAAAATAGATAATTTACAACCAATTGAAATCCAACACATATCACCATTTTACAATTAAAATATTGAATTACTATAAAAAGAAATAATAACTTTTTAGAAAAATATGAAAATAATTCATTAAATCATATGACAAAAAAATAATTTTTTAGAAAAATCTTAAACATAAACATTATTAAATATGTTGGAGTAACATTGTACATTTTCCTTTTTTTGTTTAATGCATTCATGAGCAAAATGACTTAACTTTCTGTAGTTGAAATAGATCATTTTGTCTTTATCTTTCCTAACCCTAATGCGCTTGCCTCTTTGCACTTTCCAGTCTCATTTTTCTTAAAATTGAGATTTCCACTTCCTTTCTTAAAGTTCTTCTTCTCTCTCTTACACTTAAAGTCAGAGCCTTTGCGCGTGTTGGATTCAATCATGTAAAGCTGATTAGAAGATTTATCCGTCTCTAGACGCTCATATTCTAACTCAACATAACGTAAGATGTCATCAAATGTTTTGATATTGTCATTATAAATCATGTTGGTCTTCATATTCTCCGAGTTCGAGGAAAAAGACCAAATCACCACCTATGTTTGTTGCTCGTCAATGAGGTTATACCCAACAGACTTGAGCTCACATATCATATTTGACATCTCCCTAAGATGTTGCCTTATTGTATGATTTTGGCACCTACTGTAGGTGTCAGACTAGCACACTAGACCTTCACTATCAACCCATAGGATTACACTAGCCCTTGAAACAGACCTGCAACACAATGAAGACTAGTTTAAAATAAATCACTCGCACATCGACTGCGAACACCATACCATATAGGTTATTGCATCCATTTGGGCACCATTATGCCCAAATGCACTGCCTGGGTTCATCACATGCATTACCAACACATCAGGTCTAACCATGGTAGCTAGGCACATCAAGCAAATGTTACCAAATCAGTTAGTGAGTAGTACTTGTTTTGTGCTTCTTGCACATCCAATGCTCACGACACTATTTGGTGCACATTGAAAGGTTTTGGTTGAAAAGATTTAAAAATAGATGCTTGTGAAAACATAGATTTCAAAAACTTTTCGTAAACCAAAACAACTCAATCAATACTAATAATGATTATACAACGTAATTAAAGGCACAAGATCGAATCTTAACTTACCTTGATTGATGAAGAACTTCAATTTCTTTTGTTAGATTGATTTTCACCACCCAATATTCCTTGTTATGATTTTTCACAAAAGAAATATGTGGGAGCATAACCTCAATAATCAAATCACGAAAACTTTTCATAAAAGAAAATTCTACAGAAATCAATAAACAATTTTCTTGATTTCTTATGAGAGGGGCGGCAATATGGTGTTTTTAATTAATAGAAGTTTTTAGTTCTAAGAGCCAAAAAAATTATCTTTCATTACCAACATAAAACACCCTTTTATAATGGTAAGTTAGCGTTTTTTAATTTAACAAGGAATCCAATTTCCTTTTTAAATTGAAAAACTTAGTTTAATGGGAGACTTGAATTGATAAAAAATCACAGGCTAACATAAGGCAATGAAGCAAGAAATCTTTTGCAGTTGTTTAATGGGAAATTTGCAAAGTAACCCTCAAGACCACCCCTAAGGTTTTATTTTTAAATAAATAAAGTTCAAGATGGTTTTCATAAATATGGCTTTTGATAATAAATACTTAGAGGATTTTATATTTGTATATTCAATCTAGAGTTTATTAGGGTTTGATAATTTTTTTTTTTTTTAATGATAGATTTTGATGGAATTCACAAATTCAATAGACTTTATATTGATTTTGTTAGAATTATTTTAAAAAATCCAATAAAATCTTCATGATGATAGTAAAAATTGTAATAAATATTTTTCTTCTTGAAAATCATTTTAAAATTCATCCAAATCCATTCGTTAAATGAAATATATGAAATCAATGACTTTTTAAATACATATAGATTTTATTGGATTCCATACAAATCTTAATTAAATACACCTAAATTTTAATAGATTCTATACAAATCTAGATTAAATACACCCAGATTTCAATTAAATCAATTCAAATCTGGATTGATTACACCTAAACTTTTAAAATATTTTAAATTTCAATTAATTTTAGATTGAATGCACCTTTTAAATTTTGAAGGACTTGGATTCTTCTTCACCTAAACTTTTTCTAATAGTTGACTTATAAGCATTGTAATATGTTTGTTATCTCTTATATTATTAAAAATCAATCATATGTTTCAAAAAATTTAAAACTAAGTTTAGATGAGGAAACAATTCAAATTGAATTTTTAAAACTATTAGATGATGTTGGCATATGATGATTAGATTTTACCTAAATTTAAAACTAAAGTGTTGTTATCTTGATAGTGACAGTGGGGTTGTTTGCTGAATTAAACTGTGTCAAAGATTTTCAAAATTAAACGTTGATATTGCTAATTTCATCAATACGAACAAGATAGGTTTTGGTATGATATTGAGAAATGCAAATAGGCATTTCGTGGCTACTAAGAATGACTCTTGTATAGGTCGGGTTGAGCATAAGGTGGCAGAGACAATGGGAGTTAAGGAAGCTCTCAGTTGGATTAAAAGCAAATAGTTAAATAATGTTGTTGTTAAAATGGATACTCTTAATGTGTTCCAAGCTTTTCAACATCCTTTACAGGATAATTGTGGTTTTAGTTTAATTATTGACGATTATTTATATTTAGCTTCTGATATTGTCAATTTGAATTTTATATGAGTTAGGAGACCTGTGAACGGAGTAGCTCATACTCTAGCTAAAGTTACCAGTTCTATGCCAGGTTCCAGGAAGTGGATTAATTGTTCTCCTCTTTTTATTGTCGATGTAATTACTTTTGATTTTGTTTTTTAATGAATATTATTGCTTAAAAAAAAAAAAAAAAAAAAAAAACTAAAGTGTTGCTTTTGTCATTGACAAAACTTCAATGAGATTTGGCAAATCTCCCTTTAGATAATAAACACTTTGTATGAGATGTTTTTGGGGTGAATCAAAGCTAAACAATGACAAAAAGAGAATGAGCAACTTTGTTCCCTTCATTAGGAATGAAAGAAACAAAAATATCACCTATAGAAGAAAGTGAAAAATTTAATATCCTTTTAATCACAACATTAGTCATAGCAAAAGGATAATACTGAGCTTCGGACAACAAAAAGATTATCACACTCCATATTACTCATGTTATAATGCAATCTACAAACCACTTCCAAGACAGCTTCGAAGAGCATTTAATTCACCCACCAGAAGAGTATTACATAAATGGGAGGTTGTTTAACCTAATTTTGATATTATAAGTTGATTTTATTATATAATAAGAAGGTTTTTACCCAAATTTTAAAATATAGGAATTTTTTTTTTTTTATGAAGGATCAAACCTTAAAAATTTTTTGTCAAATCCCGTTTAAATAATAAACATGGTTTTTTATACTTAAAGACTGGGGTTTTAACTCAAATTTAAAATTATAAAATGATTTGAATATATAATGAAAAATATTTTATTCTAAAGATAATTGCCATATTTAATCACTTTGGATCAAAAAAATTTATGATTAGTTTTATTTTTTATTTCATTTTCAAATGACTCGAATACCCTTATCATAACCCTAATTTCCTCCAGCTTCAAAAAAAAAAAAAAAAAAAACACCCAATTTCGTCCCTCTCATGAAAATAATTGATAAGGGGAAAAAAAATAAAAATAAAACGCTGGCATTGTGAATGTGAAGGCCACTGGCTTGAGAGAGAAAGTAACATGTATGGTTTTTTTTTTTTTTCTCACCCAAAAAAAAAAAATTTAATTCAACTTGACAAAGAGAGTAAATGCTTGTATGTAGTCACTTGTCAGCCCGTGATACAAATAAAACATAAATAATTAGCAAGCCTTTTAAATTATTAAGTAATAAGAAAAACTACAATAGTATTATAGGAAAATCCATAAGTCTTGAGTCACAATGCAATTGATAAATGGAAACCCAAACATTAGATAACCAAATGATGCTTAAATTAAACCGCTTGAGTTTCTCAACCGCTGGAAATGAGAATAAAAGAAAATAACATAATTATTTATCATAATTCCTCACATAGCCAGCTTTTTGTGCAGGTATAAGCCTTTTCAATGTCCAACTTGAATAAGCGATCCATCTCATCCTGATAGACTTTAGGAGGACGCATGAGACTTGAATTGATAAAAAATCACGGGTCATTCTTGCAAGAGTTGGAAAGTATCGAGCATGAGCTCGCCACCATTCAAGTACATCAAAATCTTTGATTGAAGGAAATTTGACCTCTTTGAAAGAAAGACGAAGTTCCGGATTCAACCATTGGTCATGATCCAGCTCATGAGAAGATTTACATAATTTCCCCAAAGGATCTAGCACTTCATATGAGAATGAAGAGTTGTTTTCTTCTACTCCTGAAGTACATTTGTTGATGCCACTTGCATACTCATAGTAAATTTTGTTAAAGCAATCCCTGAATTTTGCAAATTCTATCTTTCATTCATCACCAAAGATCTTCTCATACCAATTTTTTACAATATCCATTTTGAATCGCGGATCAAGTGCTGAGGCAATGGCTAGAACTAAATTGTAATCGTTCCAATAACTGCCTGCTCTTTCCGTAAAATCATCACAAACATCGTCCATATCACATTCCCCCAATTCTTCACAACACCTATATATCCTATAAAGCAGGGGAAAATGAGTATTTGTAGTAATGTAGTTGCTGCAATATTGTCGGAGAAAAACGGCAGTGTCTTCAAGACACTCGTAAATTGCCTTTAGAGCATCCCATTCTTCTTTTGTTAAATTTTGAAAATGAGGATGACTATTCTCCCATTCTTCTTTTGTTAAATTTTGAAAATGAGGATGACTATTCTCTAAGTCAAAAAATGTTTCTTTGAGACCCAATAGACTCTTAAAAGCACCCAAAAAATCGTTGTCTTCACCCAACAAGATTTTCTCCGACAATTCTGTAACATCTATTGCATTCCGAACGTTTTCATTATTACTTATATTATGAAAAAGTATTTCCAGCCTGCCACATAAAGGACCCCGGATCATAGGTAGAAAAAAATTATCACGTTGATCACAAGGAAAGAAAAAGCTTTCATTGCATAACAACTTGTTATTGAAAAGGAGTGAACCTTGAGTACTAAACCAGTCTTCTCTGATCTCATTACAAATTGTCCCCGCATACAAAGAATCATAATCATCCCTTATAACCATGGCAGATATATCGTTTTCAATTCCCCATTCCAAAAGCACATTTTTCATATATTCCCCAAGGAGCATGTCATCAAAATATTTAAAGCCGATAATCTTGTTCTTCAATTTCCAATCATCATCAATGAACCAGACCGTCAAACAAGTATTCCCGAAAAATTCTTCTGCAACGGTTAAACACAAGCGACATGAGAGTTTTGAAAGTTTCTCAAAATAATTGCGGAGCTTTTCCTTCTCTTCCTTGTAAACATCAATTATGTAACCCACGTTTGTGGATTTTATAAGCTTTGCATCACCTTGCTTAATAACCATTCTTGCCGCATCCAAGTGATTCAATTGTTGATCCATCACAGATTTCTCTTGAATGACAATCAGATTACTTGAATTGCCTGCTAAGTTGGCTGGTTCAACTCCACCCGCATCTCCATTTCTCTTTCTTTGGCAACTTATGAAGTGATTTCTGAGATGAGTAGTTCCTAACTTGCTTGAACCATCAAAGTCCTTCTCACAAACTTTACATCTGGCCCAGTCCTTCCCATTTTCATCTTTATACTTCTCAAAGTCCTCCCAAATCTTTGATCTCAACTTTCTTTGTTTAACAACTGAAGATTCGCCTAATTCTAGGCCCACCCTCTTATTGCTAGCATTTTGTTGTCTGATATGTTGAGAGGCGTCCTTTCCAACATACAAATAAAATAAATGATTGACAAGATAAGTAACACAAGTAAAACCAAGCATGACATGAATGATTCAAGAAACTAACATTAATTCTAACTCAAATCATTAATATGTACAAACAAATCAATATAAAATATAAGCTGCTAACATAGACAAATGGACATGAAAATATTACTCAAATCGATAGAGATGGATGTACCTGTTTCTCGTTAGGCATATCAGGAGGTAAAATTGAGGGCGTTGAGGTTCCACTAGGCCAACAAGACATGGTATTGAACTTAACAGCCTGTTAAACAAACATAATCACAACAACTTCTATATATTTATACAAGGTAATGTGACACACAACTTTTAAAGAGTTAGGTGGTCTTCACAACTTGCTAAACAACATAATCATAGCAACTAGATCGTTGGTCATCACCAGATCATGGATGATCTGGTTGGTACGACCTTGTGCGAACCAGATCGTCCACAATCGGTTTGTACCAGAAAAGCAAAATAAAGTTAAGATTTGGGGTTTAATATACAAAGAAGAAGAAATCAATAGGTTTATATATATATGATTCACTGACAGGAGAATGACTGATCTACTTACTTGCAAAGGAAATGAGTAGATCGCTTGTCTTTCGATCCCCTAAATTTTGGTTGAACCAGAAACACGAAACCTGCAGCTTCCTCGCAAATTAGACTGAACAACATCACTGTATTGTTTGATCTTTTCATTCTTAGACAGTATATGCAACTGGCATTTGTCTTCACCTTTTTTTTTTAAACATTTTTTGAAAGATCTTTTTCTTCACTTTATTAAAAGGTGATTCACATGGAAGGAAATTTAAAAAAAGAGGGATGTTATGTTACTTTGTTCAATTTTAAATTACGAGATATGCCGTGTAATGGATAAGCACCAGTTATATTAAGGGATATTATCAATTTGCCCCTTCAAAATAAAAATAATGTCAAACCACCACTGATTTTGAAAATATTAACCAAAAAGATCCAACCGTCAATTGAAACAGTAAAACAGTTAAGAAAATGACAGATCTGTTAATATCGAGGGTATAAAGGTAATTAAACGTGTCTATAGAGAATGGAATATAGTTGAAATATAATATGTAATCTTTTAATTAAAAAAAGGAAAAAAAAAAAAAACAAAAATCACTCTCACCACTCACACCTCTCTCTCAGTCTCTCTCTCCAACTCAGTCTCTTTCTCTCTGTCACTCACCGCCTCTCTTCGTCTCTCCGGTCACTCACCGTCACTCCATCTCAATCTCTTTCTCTCCGTCACTCACCATCTCTATTTCTCTCGCTCTCTATCACTACATCTCAGCAGGTTCTCTCTCTTCTTACGCCACCGGTGACGGTGACCAGTCGATGATGGAAGCGAAAAAAGAGGAGATCGATCGGAGGAGAAACGACGTCGTGGCGGAGATCATGGAGAGACGGTGAGGAACGACGGGCTGTGTGCTATGGCGTCGTGGCGTTGAGGTGTCGAGCAGAGCGGTGGTACGGAGATAGATCAGATCGTGCGGACGTTGTTCCCGACCCCGTTCGTGGAAAAGGTGGAGAGGACAGGGAAGAACGGCGGAGGTGGATCTGCGGGCAGGACAGTGAAGAACGGTGGAGGTGGATCTGCAGGCATCTGAAATCTGGGTTTTGATGTTTTGATCTAATTGGATAAAATATGATGATGAAGAAGATTATGGGTTTTGGTTGTTGTGAGTTGTTGTCTCTTGATATGGGTTTGTGCAAGACCTGAGCATTCTGAAACTCGACAATGAAGAAGCGGAGAAAGAGATAAGCTCTTTGTGTTGGGCATCTACTGATGGGTCAGTTCTTGCTGTTGGTTATGTGGACGGAGATATAATGTTTTGGAACCTACCAACTGATGCCTCTGCCAAAGATCAGAAAGCTGAAAATTCATCTAATAACGTTGTTAAGCTGCAGTTATCATCAGCCAATAGAAGACTACCCGTCAGGGATACGTATGTTATTCAAACGAACCCAGGCACTGGGTTCGTTCGTTTGTTTTTTCTTTTTCAAGTTTTATTAAATTTTTAATTTTTTTCAAATGGGATATCTGTTGGAATTTTTTTTATTTAATTTTAATTTAATTTAATTTATTTACTTTTTATTTAAATTTAATTTATTAATTTTTTTTAAAATTAATCTCCACCATCCATATTGAGATAGAGGGTGGAGGTTAATTTTAAAAAATTATTTAATTTTAATTTTATTTTTATTTTTATTTTCTTAAATTTATTTAATTTTTTAGTTTTTTCAAATTAATTTTTATATATGATGAAAATTTCTTTAATTTAATTAATTTAATTTTATTTAATTTTTTAAAGTTAATTTAAAGTTAATTTTTATTTTTTAATTTTGGTTATTAAAAGATAATTTGATAATTGATTAATTGTTTGTTTTTAATTTATTAATTTTTTAATATTATAAGGGTATTTTGGTCTTTTACTGTTTTTTTTTTCACAAAACCGCTTTAAATCTGGATGAAAACCGCTTTTGGGAGACCGTAGGGGGTTTTTTTAGCTAATATTTTCAAAAAGTGGGGTAAATTGATATTATTTTCGTTTTTAGGGGAGATTTTTGGATTTTTCCCTTATATTAAAATGTTAAAATATTATATTAAATATTTGGGTGCTTGCCTTCGGACCTTTGGTTGGTTGTCTGCTAGTCGTCAGAGGAAGGACATGTGGTCGATCAGGGGCCCCCTTAGCCCACCCCACTCGTTCTCTGTTGCTTGAATGTATGCCATGTGAGAGCCTTTCAAAATCGATTTGCTCTATATTTACATGTCTTTGCATAAGTTTAAATGAAAATGAACAAGTTTACTCTCTTCCATTTCGCTCTCTCTCTCTCTCTCTCTCTCCTTATTCTCATCTCCAATTTATTTTTATTTTTATTTATTTTATAATATGCTATCAACATAATCTAAAACATGAAGTTCTGTATAAATTCAATCACAATCTAAAGTTTCAATCAAATTTGAAGTTTCAGATTTCAATTTATCAAAACTTAAAGTTCTTGATGATCTAATTGAGAAGTTTGACTATACAAATCCAATCAACATACGGCTTTAATAACTCGATTATTGCACTACCTTTATTTATCATTATTATCATGTATTATATATCTAATTACTTAACTTTATTTATTTATTGTTATGCATTATATGTTCTGTTCTACCGACTTTATTAAGTACTATATATACACTATATGTGTGGCTCCATCAATTCTTTGTGCTTAAGAATTACTTGTACAGTCTCTTCCTTACCCAGGGACTTAATAGCTACATTTATTGCATTCCTAAAGTTTTCATTCTTGGATGACATATACCTTAAATTATTAAAAAGTCTCTTCAAACTTTCATATAAAGAATGCCCAATTACACTTAGAAAAATATTATTACGTTCATCACAATGAGGTAAAAATGGTTCATTGCATAACAACTTGTTATTGACAAGGAGTGAACCTTGAGTAGTAAACCAGTCTTCTCTGATCTCATCATAAATCAGCTCATACAAATAATAATCATCATTGCAATCTATAACCATGAAGGATAAATTGTTTTCAATTCTCCATTCCAAAAGCACATTTCTTTTATATATTTCACAATGGTTTCATCATCTTCCGAAAATTTAAAACCAACAATCTTGTTCTTCAATTTTCAATCATCATCAATAAATCAAACCACCAAACAAGTATTGTAGAAAAATTTTAGTTTTAATTGTTAAACACAAATGACATGAGAGTTTCTCAAAAAAATTACGGAGCTTTTCCTTATCTTCCTGTAAACATCAATTATGTAACCCACATTTGTGGAGTTTATTAGTGATGCATCACTTTGCTTAAATTATATTTTACATTTGAGTTAATTACAGTAAAATACCATGAGTTTTTAGATAAGGGCTTAATATTCAACAAATCCATTTAATTATTGCAGCTACCCCTATGAACATTGCTTTCCCATCTCGTTTAACAATTGATTGAGATTTGACTTTGCAAAGTCAAAAATATCCCTATAATTTATTATAAAACAATAAATATATATGAATAAAATTTGTTTTTTCTCTCTTCTACCCCTCTTTCTCTCTCTCTGTCTTTCTCTCTCTCTCTGTCTTTCTCTCTCTCTCTCCTCACTTCCTCTTCTCTCTCTCTCTATCTCCGACCAGTTTTCTTTTATTCCTATCTCCGATCGACGGTGTAATGGAGACCACGGTGGTCTCCACCATCGGAAACCCAAGTGGGTCTCCCATGGTGGAGATGATCGAGACCACGTAGGTCTCCCATGGTGAAAGCCATCGTGGTCTCCACTACGCCGCCACGAAGGTTGTCTCGGCGATCATCGACTCCGTCTTATCACCTATGCTCATCTCTGTCAGCTTTGTCTTCATCTACGTCCTCGAACCGTGATGTCCTTCTATTGCTACGGTCTCACTTCAACCAGTCATGATACTCAGGTTAGGTTTATGAGATAGGATGTTTGTGGGTTTTGAATTTTGAAGATTGAGGTGTGTTTGTTCTGGAAATGTTAGAGGTTGCGGGTTTGTGTGATGAGGTTGTGGATTGAAGATTGGGGTGTTTTTGCTTGTTTGTTTGTGTGACGAGGTTGCGGATTTGTAGGTTTTGATTTTGAAGATTGGGATGTGTTTGTTTTGGAGATGTTGGGTTGGTAATGATGTTGCAAGTTTATGTAACAAGGTTATAGGTTGAAGATTGGGGCCTTTTTTTTTGTTTGTTTGTGTGACGAGGTTGCGGGTATGTGGGTTTTGATTGTTGAAGATCAGGGTGTATTTGTTCTAAAGATGTTACGGGTTGCGGGTTGGGGGTTTGTTTGATTTTTAAAGATGGGTTTGTTTGTTTGAGGTTGGGGGTTGGTGATGATATTAGAGATTTCTGATATATTATGATCTATTTTTTTTTCTTTTTAATTTTGTTGTTTTGAAATGACTGTTTTACCCTTCATTTTTTAGTCAACCGTTAATTCTAACAGATGTGGACTAACGAAATGGTGACTATAATAATTAAATAAAATTATTGAATATTAAACCTTTTGGGAAAAATTCAGGGTATGTTAGTGTAATTAATCCTTTACATTTTAATAGAGATAAATACAATTTATATCTGTGAAAATCAAAATGTGTTCTCTACTTATTAAAATTCCCATAATTAGAGTGTAATAATTTCTATAATTCCTATTGAGGTTTGATGAAAATTTCGTTTTGCTTAGGGGGTTTTGCTATATTAGCTAAGAGCACAGGTTTTTATCTAATTCCAAAATCACTTGTTTCTTTTTTCCAAAAAAATTCTGTGTTAGATGTTCTTAATCTACTTGGGCTTTGGTCATCAATTTCTTGTTTGCCTACCAAAGAGATATCATTTGGTGGAAGTGCCCAGGTTGGGAATTTAGGTGAACCCTATTATTAATTAACAATAATTTTTCTTATAGAAAACAAAAGTGGAAGTTGATTATCTAACCGAAAAACTTTATTGTAATTCCTGATGTTTTAAAAAATATCAAGTTTTTAAATCTCTTTTGAAAACAGTTCTTTTCATCCCTAATTTTTCAAAAACTCTTAAAAAAAGTTCAAAACCATCAATCAACTGACGGTTAACATTAACAGAATGAGTAAAAAATATTTTTACCGTTGATAGTTGTTAGCCTTACGTAAATTATCTGATTATCCTAATAAAATAATGAATTTATAAGTTAAATTATCTAAAATGTAACTGAATTTAAGTTGTTAAAAATGGCTTAAGTCACTATTGACCGTCAATTGATTAGCAGTTTAGACGTTTTTAAAGAGTTTTGAAAAAATTAAGAATGAAAATGGCTGTTACAAAAAGAATTTTAAAAATTTGATATTTTTTGAAACTTTGATAATTAAAATGAAGTTTCCCTCATCTAATAATAGGCCAGCAAGAAGTACACATAGGTCATCAAAAGTCAATGAAATTCTTTGAGTATATATGATAACTTTTCAGTTGGATGGTTCTAAAATCCATCTCAATTAAATTATTTTTGTAATGTAACCTTTTTTTTAGGTAGTTGAAGATGACATGTTCATAGATGGAACAGTGATAAAGAAAGGAACAAAAGTAATATATGTTATTTATGCAATGGGAAGAATGGAGGCCATATGGGGAAAAGACTGCAGAGAATTCAAACCTGAGAGATGGTTGCTTCATGAGCGAATCCGCCTACAAGTTCACCGCCTTCGACGATGGCCTCCCTTTTGTTTAGGCAAGGATTTTGCCTACTATCAGATGAAGTTTACTGCTGCATCCATCATCTACCATTACCATGTGAAGGCGGTCAAGGACCATCTAGTGGTGCCCAAACTAGCATTGACTATGTACATGAAACATGGTTTGAAAGTGAACCTCTACAGGCGTGATGAATCTCAGCTTCTAAAGTATCTAAAACTGCATTATTAAGGACATCTATCACTTATGTTAATAATTAATTGTCTTCTCTTTCATATGCATAATTATTTTTGGCTTTAGAAATATTGTTGTGTTGGACTATCTTTGTACCACAGAATGATTGAATTAAACAGATAATGTAGAGTGAGCTACAGGGTTGTATTTAATTACTCATGTTGATCAAGATGCTATGTATGAATAAATTTAATTCATGTTCATTGAATTTCCCGAATATGTGACCTAATTATTGATTATTACTAATAACTATTTGTATTAAGAAGTAAAAAATAGATAAACAAATAATACGAAACATATATTTGTTTCATCAAAACAAAAGACAATGAATTTTTATCATAAGAATCATGTAAATGGCAATCTTAAATGTATAAATTAAAAACAGTTAACATTAATTTGTCAAACCACATATGAGACAAGTATAATAGTCTACAGATAACTTACCACTCACCGTCTCTTCTTTATTTTCACTTTGAAGCATAAACAGACTATCAAAGAGCTACTTAACACCATAATTATCTAAAACAATCCTTAGCGGTCGTTTGTTTTTTTGTCTGAAGACTGAATAGTGTTGCTGAAGACTGAAGACTGAATAGTGACTGAAACCTGAAATCTGAATGATATGTTTGTTTTTTTTTCTTTACATCTGAATGTATAGTAATCTTGTTTGTTTTTTAAAGTTAAAATTGTCTGAAAACTAGTAATTTGACATTTATATCCTTTACTATTAGTTGTTATGTAACTTTATTTAATATAATACAAACAATTATAATAAATTATTTAGCAAAAGCTAAAACACTTTTATGCATACATTAATAATATTTTTATTCATAATTAAAATATGATTAATTATTATAGTAAAGTATTTTTTTTTAAAAAAATTATATATACATAAATAAATTATTATAGTAAAGTAAATTAAATAAAAATAAATAAAACGGTATTAAGTTGAATTACTATTGTTATATATTTAAATAAAAATAATATTGAAAAAAATATAATTAAAATGAATATGTATAATATAAAATCAGGTCAAATTTGGAAATATGTTTGTTGAAGTATTAAAATAAATTTTTATAATGTAAAACTAGAACAAACTAGGAAATTTATTATTTTTGGAAGGATAAAATTGGAACAGTAAATTTATAAAATCATCAAGTGATTTGGTATTCAATGAAAAGTCAAAAAATGTAATTTTTTATTTTCAGTTGTTTTGCAGTGGTTTTAAGTGGTTTGATCACTTAAAAAAAAAAAAAAAATCACTTAATTAGCCTAATTCAGCACTATTAAGTGTTAAGTGCAAAAAACAAACGACCCCTTAGTATCAGAAATTCAGTGCTTGCTCCTTGATTGTATAGTTCCAATACAAGTCACTGTTTTCATCTCTCAAGCAAAATATGTAGTAGTCTGTCAATTGTCTACTTCCAAAGTAGGTTACTGGAAAAAAAGTTGCTGCATTAACAATCAACGTTCGTAACGTGCAAAGGATTCAGATTAACGTAAGTTCAATTACCTCATCACTCAAAATAGGAACAATACGATATTCAAGCTCTGCCATCCCACTCTTCATAGAACTCCTTCAAGAACTCCTCCATGAACTTGTGCCTTTTCTCGGCCCTTCTCCGCCCAGCCTGATAGTTTTAGTCAATGTTCAGAACCCACACAGCTATAAACTTCTTACTAGGTTACTACTGACTAGATATATACACCCAATGTGTACAAGAGGGAGACAAGTTCATTTTTAGCCTAAACGAAAGAGAGAATTTTGGTTTTGGCCAAAAGAAAAGTTATTTGTTTCTACGTTTTGGTCTAAAAACTTTATTTTTTGGATCAAAAACGAATTAACACATTTTTCCTTGTGCATTTGTTTTTATAATTTCCACTATTTGAATACATATAGTTTGTCGTAGGCTAGTAAATTCAGCGCAAACAAATAGCAAAAAAAATCAGGAGATGTAGGGTATAGTATAACACTTGAAATTCAAATGTTTTACCTCTGTTTTCATTAAATCCTTCAGCTTGAGAAGTTTCTCATGAAAATGGTTCACTGTAGTCTGCTCCTCTTTCTTGATGTACTGTTCTTTGGATAAATCCGAACGTGGCAGGATGTTGGGATCATGAAGCACTCTGTTCCTACTTCCACCAAAAGTAAAGCAGCGAGCAATTCCTGAAATTAGAGACTGATATAAGGTCTTCTTTTCGTACAAAAAATAAAACTTTTTTCACCATACCAAGCAGTTCGCAATAAAATTACCTATCAAATGAACACAAAAGGCATATTGTAACAACTTCTTCTTTTCCAACCACCCAGTTGGAGAAAAAATAATATAAACATTAGGCTGCCTCTGGAAGAAAAAGAACCAACATAGATAGTAATAGTTATATCAGAAATTATTTCTTCAAGTCAGAAGACATATATATTGTCCCATGGCCTATAACGGTTTTGATCAAAAGCTACTCTTTTCTGGCAGCCTATTATGTTTTATGATTATATTAAAAAGTCTTTTCCTAATGCAAATGTCTGAATTCATAAAACTTGGGTTAAACACTTAAACTTGCATTCAAGTCACACGTTAGTGTTCAAACTTCACTATAATGTGCAAACTTTACACATCACTTTAACCGCACAAAGCTAATGTGCAATATCACAAATTTTGCACTCAGCTCCACACATTTATGCAGTGTGCCAATTCTGTTTAAACCTGGACATCCTCACTAGAGACGTTTAATTGCATAAATCAATACAAGAACAGTGGTGTTTAGGATGAAGCACTTATAGATCCAAAAATTACCGATAGCACCAATTGCATCAAGGCGATCAGCATCTTGCACAACCCCAAATTCCAGAGAATTCTCACTATTCGCAAGCCCGGAAAGTTCATCTTTGAAACCTGAAAGGAGAATATGTCTGTCACAATTACTTTCTGCTTTAACCTAATGTGGATTTAGAGCAACAACACAAAAGAAGGAAAATGATTAGAAGCTGAAAGACAAAACTACATTGAGTTTTCAACTTATAGGACTGCCAAAAAAAGGCGCTTGAAGCTAAAACTGATAATTTCCAGCGTAACACAATTCTATTTTAAACAAAAATATAATTGGATGTGAATCCGTAACATGAATGGGAACCCAAAAACAAGATAAAAAAAAATTAAATAAAATAAATTACAAAACAGCTCTATGCAAGCATTTAAGGTAGGTTGCCCATAAGTCAGTGTGTGCTTTATGTGTAGTATTTGCACATACAATTAGAAAAATAATGAAAGATGCTGTTCACAATTATTATTGTGATGAAAATTTTTAAGTTATGCAAAAACGAAAGGAATTGCTACAAAAATCTAAATAGAGCAGCAGAGGATCACTACAACTATAGCAATAAAAGGATCTACCTTCTGGGAATTGACTTCATAATTGCCACATGTATTCGCATATGCGCAGAAATACATGTGTACATGTACATGTCCACAATATGTAAATGAATTTGCCTTTAAAGTGTCTTCCTCTAGTTTTATGTCACTACATTGCAGTATGACTACCATTTTGTTCACAGGTCATGCAAAATTGAACTTCTCAAGCTTGGCATAGTTAGAAGTTAGGACCAACTCATTAATAAAGTTGGTAAAATTTCCTTTTCTTTAGTACTTTGATTTTACTTTCATTCGTTTCTTCCCGACAACTACTAACACAAATACTTTGGACAAAAAGCAAACAAGTGCTACCTCACAAAAGTGTCCAAAATCTAATTTCTGCCACATCAAAACAGAAACAAGAACTAGCGTTAAGATTGAAAACCAGAGTTAATTGGGAGAGAAAAAAAAAATACTCGAAATTGGTGACAGAAAGAATAGAAAGAGTCAATGCAAGTAACTAAAGATTATCACATTGTTTTATACATGGCGTTTTCCAAGACAATGGATAGAGTACGAATTAAAAAGCACAGCGAGAAGAATACAATAATTCCACAGCCATGAAATTTTATTGCTTCAATCAGCGTATACAAAGCAGTAACCACCACCACCATTTTGCCATAGTATTATCTCATCACAATCTGAAAATAAAGCTACCAGCAATATAATGATGAAGTACGAGCAAATAACAAAAAAATAACAAAGAGAAAAATTTGAAACACGCACCCATCCTCTTAATGATACTTAATATTCTTGTCTTTTGTTGTTCCTCCAAACCCTCTTCCTCAAGAAAATTCTCAACAATGTTCACTTCAGATGGATCTCTACATGCAAATTTAAATTAAACTAAATTAACTAATATCTGAATACAAAAACATGAGCATCATAAAATGGCTTAGAGAATACAGATAACAATAATATGAATACAACTTCAATTTTAACATTTGCTAATATCTACATTCATTAAACAGATTAAAGGTGTTGATTTTAAGAAACCAACAAGCAATTAACTTCCAAAACTAGTAAATATATGTCAAGCAAAACCTCATCAGATAACACGAGACATTTACACATGCATATTTTATTGAAAGATAGATAGATAGATACAAAACTCAAATACTTGTAGTCACCTGGCAAGTAAAGGGAAATTATCAATACGTTGTAAGAGAAGAAAATAAATAGGAAAGATGATGAGAAGAAGACGAAACCAATGTCATGAAGAAGGGCAGCGAGCTCAACAACGAGCATGGAGTCCGGGTTAGAACAGAGGCCATGGTCATGAGCAAGGGAGAGGGCCATGTCTCTGAGCCTCCAGACGTGAGAGGCGTCGTGGGAGGCGTCGTTGCTTTTCATGCTTCTTTCCACCAGCTCCTCTGCCTTTCTCACTATCTCTCTGCTTCCCATCTCTCTTTCGGTGAATGGTTCTCTCTGCCTTGGATCATTCGTTTCGGGTTTATTTTTATTTTTATTTTTATTTTTATTTTTTTTTTAATGACAATTTGCGGGTCATTCGATTTAGGGAAAACTTCAATGTACTGCCTAAATTTTGACATAATATCTCCCATGACTCTAAATGATAAAAAAATCTTTCAATTTAGTCACTTAAGTTTTGACGCGATATCTACCTTTTAGGTGTGTTTTCTTAAATGCCTGATGTGACTCTAAATTATCAAAAATCTCTTGAATTTAGTCCTTAAATTTTGATGTAATAGCTACTTTTTAAGCGCATTTTCTTAAATGCCTCTCTAAGTCTAAATTATCATAAAATCCTTCAATTTAGTCTTTAAGTTTTGAGATAATATCTACTTTTTAAGTTAAATGCTTCCGGTGACCCTAAATTATCAGAAAATCCTTCAGTTTAGTCTTTGATGGCAAAATTCTGTCAGTGACGAAAACACACTTCTACCCTCTACACTGTTACTCTTAAAATGCATTAAGTCATCATTCACCACAATCCAATAAACGTTTGACATAAGTCATATAAATTTTAAAATTTAAAAAAATTGATAATTTACAACCAATTAAAATCCAACACATATCACCATTTTACAATAAAAATATTGAATTACTATAAAAAGAAGTAATAACTTTTTAGAAAAATCTGAAAATAGTTCTTTAAAACATATGAAAAAAAAAAAAAAAAAATTAGAAAAATCTAAAACATAAGCATTATTAAATGTATTGGAGTAACATCATACATTTTTCCTTCTTTTGTTCAGTACATTAATGAGCAAAATGGCCTAACTTTCCGCAATTGAAATGGGTAATTTTGGTTTTGTCCTTCCTAACCCTTATGCCCTTGCCCCTCTTACACTTTCCAATCTCATTTTTCTCAAAATTAGGATTTCCGCTCCTTTTCTTGAAGTTTTTCTTCCCTTTTTTGTGTTTAAAGACAGAGCCTTTGTACGTATTGGATTCGCTATGTAAAGCTGACTGAAAGATTTAATAGCCTTCAGGCGCTCATCTTCCAACTCAACATGTGTGGGATGTTATCAAATGTCTTGATGTTGTTTACCTGAGTCATATTGGTCTTCATATTCTCTGAGTCAAAGGAAAAAGACCAGATTACTGTCTATACTTACTACTCGTCAATAAGGTTATGCCCAACAGACGTGAGCCCACATATCATATTTGACATCTTTCTAAGATACTGTCTCATCATATGATTTTGGCATCTATCGTAGGTGTCAAACTAGCGCACCAGGCCTTCATTATCAACCCAGCGGATCACACTAGCCCTTGAAACAGACCCGTAGCGCAACGAAAACTGGTTTAAAACCAATCACCAATACATCAACTGTGAACATCATACCATATAGGTTGTTGCATCTATTCAGATGGGGGAAACTTCATTTTAGTCCCTAAGGTTTCGTGAAATATCAAAATTTTAAACATCTATTGGAAACAGCTCTTTTAATCCTTAACTTTTCCAAAACTCTTCAAAATAGTCCAAACCGTCGGTCAACTAATGGTCAACAGTGACAAATAGTTTTGATAAGAAGGGCAAGATGGTCTTTTCGTATGAAATGTTAACGTCATGACACGTGTACGGTTATGTTTTTAAAATATTTAAAAAATTGATAAATAAAAAGATTTTAATAAATAACTTAATTTAAAAAAAAAAAAATTCATTTTCTTCACTAACAAAATCACCATTCATCATCAACCTTCATCATCAACACAAATCCAATCCTGAATCATGAATATCAACACAAACAAAAACTCTTCTTCATCACCAAAACAATCAAAGAAAACAACAGCCACCATACAATCACACCCAAAAATCCAAACAATCTGGTTCGTCGATCTAGTTCGAACTAGATCGTCGATCTGGTTGGCACCATCTGATCGACGATCTGGGTACGAACCAGGTCGATCTGGTGCGTCGACCTGATTCGCACCAGATCGTCGATCTGGTGACGATTTGGTGCGACATCTGGTTCGTCGCTCCTGATCTGGTGACGATCTGGTGCGACGAACCAGTTCATCGCATATCGTCGCCCAGGTCGACAGACGATCTGTCGATCTGGTGTCGCACCTGGTGCGACACCAAATTGACTGTTGATCTGGTGCGACGATCGTCGCACCAGATCGTCTATCGATCTGGTTCGTCGCACCAGATCGACAGTGGTGGGACACCAGATCGACTGTTGATCTGGTGCGACGATCAGGTGAGACGACCGTCGCACCAGATCGTCTGTCGATCTGGTTCGTCGCACCAGATCGACAGTCGATGTGGTGCGACGAACTAGATCGTCACCAGATCTGGAAGTGCGACGATCTGGTTCGAACCAGATCATCACCAGATCTGGTGTGTCAATCTGGTGCATCGATCGAACCACATCGACGCACCAGATCGTCGATCGTTGCCCCTGTCATTTGGTTTTTTTTTTTTTTTTTCTTGCAATCTCAGGGAAGAGAGAATGAAAAGAAAAATATTTTTCTGCCATTTGTTTTTTTTTTATTATTCTTATTTAATTAAAAAAATGATCATATTTAAAAAAATAATAATTATATACGTGTCGATTTTTTATTGGATGAAAAATATATAATATTGTGATTTCATTGGGGGCAAAACAGTTATTTTAAGTGATGAGGGTAATTAAGTCTTTTGAATTTTTATGTTTGGTTTGACTATTAGTTGACTGACGGTTTGGACTATTTTGAAGAGTTTTGGAAAAGTTAGGGATTAAAAGAGCTGTTTCCAATAGATGTTTAAAATTTTGACATTTCGCGAAACCTTAAGGACTAAAATGAAGTTTCCCCATTCAGATGCCATTATGCCCAAACGCACTGCCTAGATTCATCACATACACTACCAGCAAACTAGGTCCAACCATGGCAGTGCGCCAAGCAGATGCTACCAAACCAATCGGTGAGCAGTACTTGTTTTGTGCTTCTTGTGCATCCGATACTCATGACACTATTTGGTGCAAATTAAAGGGTTTTGGTTGAAAAGATTTAAAAATAGATGTTTGTGAAAACATTTCAAAAATTTTTCATAAACCAAAACAACCCAATCGATGCTAATAATGATTATACAACATAATTAAAGGCACAAGATTGATTCTTAACTTACCTTGATTGATGAAGAACTTCAATTTCTTTTTTTAGATTGATTTTTACCACCCGATGTTCTTTGCTATAATTCTTCACAAAAAAAACATATGTGTGAGCATAATCTCAATAATCAAATCACGAAAACATTTCATTAAAAAAAAAAAATCTGCAGAAATCAATGAACAATTTTCTTGATTTCTTATGAAAAGGGCGGCAATATAGTGTTTTTAATCAATGGAAGTTTTTAGTTTTAGGAGCCAAAAAAATTATCTTTCATTACCAACATAAAACACCCTTTTATAATGGTAAACTAAGGTTTTTCAATTTAACAAAAAATCCAATTTCCTTTTTAATTGCCTTTTTAAATTGAAAAACTTAGTTTAATGGGAGATTTGAATTGATAAAAAATCATTGGCCAACATAAAGCAATGAAGCAAGAAATCTTCTGCAGTTGTTTAATGGGAGATTTGCAAAGTAACCCTCAGGACCACCCCCAAGGTTTTATTTTTTAAATAAATAAAGTTCAGGGTGGTTTTCATAAATATGGCTTTTGATAAGAAATACTTAGAGGGTTTTATATTTGTATGTTTAATCTAGAGTTTACTGAGCTTTGAGGAATTTTTTTTGTTTTTTTTTTTAAGAAAGATTTTGATGGAATTCACAAATTCAATAGACTTTATATTGATTTTGTTTAGAATTCTTTAAAAAAAATCGAATAAAATATTCATGATGATAGTAAAATTTGTTATAAACATTTTTCTTCATTAAAATCATTTTAAAATTCATCTAAATCCATACGTAAAATGAAATTAGTGAAATCAATGATTTTTTAAATACATATATATTTCATTGGATTCCATACAAATCTGAATTAAATATACCTAAATTTTAATAGATTATATACAAATTTGGATTAAATACACCTAGATTTCAATGAAATCCATTCAAATATGGATTGGATACACCTAAACTTTTAAAATATTTTAAATTCTAATTAATTTAAAATTGAATGCACCTCTTGAATTTTGAAGGACTTGGATTCTTCTTCACCTAAACCTTTTCAAATAGTTGACTTATAAGCACTGTAATATGATTGTTATCTCTTATCTTATTAAATGTCAATTATATCTTTAAAAAAGTTTAAAACTAAGTTTAGATGAGGAGATAATTCAAATTGAATTTTTAAAACTATTAGATGATGTTGGCATATGATGAGTAGATTTTACCTAAATTTAAAACTAAAGTTTTGTTATCGTGATAGTGACAGTGGGGTTGTTTGCTGGATTAAACCACGTCAACGATTTTCAAAGTTAAACGTTGATGTTACTAATTTCATCAATGCAAATAGAATAGGGTTTGGTATGATATTGAGAAACGCAGATGGGCATTTCGTGGTTGTTAAGAATGACTCTTGTATAGATCGGGTTGAGCATAAGGTGGCAGAGACAATAGGAGTTAAGGAAGCTCTTAGTTGGATCAAGAGCAAACAGTTAATAATGTTGTTGTTGTTAAAATGGATGCTCTCAATGTGTTCCAAGCTATTCAACTTCTTTTGTAGGATAATTCTGGTTTTGGTTTAATTATTGACGATTTTTTATGTTTAGCTTCTGATATTGTCAATTTGAATTTTATATGAGTTAAGAGATCTATGATCAGAGTAGCTCATAGTCTAGCTAAAGTTACCAATTCTATGCCAGGTTCCAGGGAGTGGATTAATTGTTCTCCTCCTTCTATTGTCGATGTAATTGCTTCTGATTTTGCTGTTTAATGAATATTATTGCTTGTTAAAAAAAAAAAAAAAAAGGCTAAAGTGTTGTTTTTGCCATTGATAAAACTTCAATGAGATTTGGCAAATCTCCCTTTAGATAATAAACACTTTGTATGAGATTTTTTTGGGGTGTATCTAAGCTAAACAATGACAAAAAGAGAATGAGCAACTTTGTTCCCTTCATTAAGAATGAAAGAAACAAAAATATCACCTATAGAAGAAAGTGAAAAATTTAATATCCTTTTAATCACAACATTAGTCATGGCAAGAGGACAATACCGAGCTCCGGACAACAAAAAGATTATCACACTCCATATTACTCATGTCATAATGCAATCTAGAAACCACTTCCAAGACAGCTTTGAAGAGCAATTAATTCGCCCACCAGAAGAGTATTACATACATGAGAGGATGTTTAACCTAATTTTGATATTATAAGTTGATTTTATTATATAATAAGAAGGTTTTTACCTAAATTTTAAAATATAGGAATTTTTTTTTTGTGATGGATAAAACCTTAAAAAGTTATTGTCAAATCCAGTTTAAATAATAAACACGGTTTTTTATACTTAAAAACTGGGGTTTTAACTCAAATTTAAAATTATAAAATGATTTGAATATATAATGAAAAATATTTTATTCTAAAGATAATTGCCATATTTAATCACTTAGGATCAAAACAATTTATGATTAGTTTTATTTTTTATTTCATTTTCAAATGACTCAAATACCCTTATCATAACCCCAATTTCCTCCGGTTTAAAAAAAAAAAAAAAAAAACCCAATTTCATCCCCCCCATGAAAATAATTGATAAAGGGAAAAAAAAACATAAAAATAAAATGCTGGCATTGTGAATGTGAAGGCCTCTGGCTTGAGAGAGTAAGCAACATATGCAGTTTTTTTTTTTTTTTTTCACCCAAAAAAAAAAACTTTAATTCAACTTGACAAAGAGAGTAAATGCTTGTATGTAGTCACTAGTCTGCCTGTGATAAAAATAAAACATAAATAATTAGCAAGCCTTTCAAATTAATAAGAAAAACTACAATAGTATTATAGGAAAATCCATAAGTCTTGAGTCACAATGCAATTGATAAATGCAAACCCAAACATTATATTAGCAAATGATGCTTAAATTAAACCGCTTGAGTTTCTCAAGAGCTGGAAATGAGAATAAAATAAAATAACATAATTATTTATCATAATTCCTCACGTAGCCAGCTTCTTGTGCATGTATAAGCCTCCTTGATGTTCAAATATAATAAGCAAACCTTCTCATCCTCAGAAACTTGGGGATTGATGTTCAAATATGATAAGCAAACCTTCTCATCCTCAGAAACTTTGGGAGTAAAGCTTGAGACTTGAATTGATAAAAAATCACGGGCCATTCTTGCAAGAGTTGGAAAGTACCGAGCATGAGCTCGCCACCATTCAAGTACATCAAAATCTTTGATGGAAGGAACTTTAAACTCTTCGAAATAGAGACGAAGTTCCAGATTCAGCCGCTGGACATGATCCGGTTCATGAGAAGATTCACACAATTTTCCCAAAGGATCTAGCATTTCATATGAGAATGAAGAATTGTCTTCTTCTACTCCTAAAGTGCATTTGTTGAATCCACTTGCATATTCATTGCAAATTATTTTAAAGGTATCTCTGAATTTTGTAAATTTTGTCCTCCCTTCATCAGCAAAGATCTTCTCATACCAATTTTTCACAATATCCATTTTGAATCGCGGATCAAGTGCTGAAGCAACAGCTAGAACTAAATTGTAGTCTTTCCAATAATTGTTTGCTCTTTCCATAAAAGTAGCATAATCATTGTTCATATCACATTTCCTCAATTCTTCACAACACTTATATATCCTACAAAGCAGGGGAAAATGAGTATTAGCAGTATTGTAGTTGCTGCAATATTGTCGGCGAAAAACGCCAGTGTCTTCAAGACACTTGTAAATTGTCCTCGTTGCATCCAATTCTTTTCTTGGACAACTTTGAAAATCAGGATCACTATTCACTAAGTCAAATGTTTCATTGGGACCTAAAAAACGCTTAAAAGTACCCAACAAATCGTTGTCTGCACCCCGCGAGATTTTCTCCAACAATTCATCAACATCATATTTTTTATTCGAAATGTTTTCATCATCATCTGAACATCGGTTCCCCAACCAATTTAAAGAAATCCGGATATCATTTGGAAGAAAATCAACAA
Source organism: Nephelium lappaceum (assembly GCA_021234005.1). Classification (NCBI taxonomy): domain Eukaryota; kingdom Viridiplantae; phylum Streptophyta; class Magnoliopsida; order Sapindales; family Sapindaceae; genus Nephelium; species Nephelium lappaceum. The sequence goes on from JAIZFV010000005.1 coordinate 86,094, forward strand.
GTTCATCGCAAGAAAAGAAAAAAGTTTCATCGCATAACAACTTCTTATTGAAAAGGAGTGAACCTTGAGTACTAAACAAGCCTTCTCTGATCTCATTACCTCTCATCATCTTATGCCAAGAATAATAATCCTTCCCTAAAACCCTGGTGGATATATTGTTTTCAATTCCCCATTCCGAAAGCACATTTTTCATATATTCGTCAATGACAATGCCTCCTAAATGTTTATAGCTGATAATCTTGTTCTTCAATTTCCAGTCATCATCAATGAACCAGACTGTCAAACAAGCAACCAAGTCAAACTCTTCTGCAATGGTTAAACACAAGCGACGTGAGAGTTTTGAAAGTTTCTCAAAATAATTGCGGAGCTTTTCCTTCTCTTCCATGTAAACATCAATTATGCAACCCACGTTTGTGGAGTTTATAAGCTTTGCATCGCCTTTCTTAATAATCATTCTTGCTGCATCCAAGTGATTCAATTGTTGATCCATCACAGATTTCTCTTTAATGACAATCGGATTACTTAAATTGCCTGCTAAGTTGGCTGGTTCATCTCCACCCCCATCTCCATTTCTTTTTCTTTGGCAACTTATGAAGTGATTTCTGAGATGAGTAGTTCCTAACTTACTTGAACCATCAAAGTCCTTCTCACAAACTTTACATCTGGCCCAGTCCTTCCCATTTTCACCCTTATACTTCTGAAAGACCTCCCAAACCTTTGATCTCAACTTTCTTGGTTTATCAACTGAAGGTTTGCCTAATTTTAGGCCCACCCTCTTATTGCCAGCATTTTGTTGTCCGATATGTTGAGAGGCGTCCTTTTCAACATACAAATAAAATAAATGATTGACATGATAAGTAATACAAGTAAAACCAAGCATGACATGAATGATTTAAGAAACTAACATTAATTCTAACTCAAATCATTCATATGTACAAACAAATCAATATAAAATATAAGCTGCTAATATAGACAAATGGACATGAAAATATTACTCAAATCGATAGAGATAGATGTACCTGTTTCTCATTAGGCATATCGGCATTAGGCATATCGGGAGGTAAAATTGAGGGTGTTGAGGTTCCACTAGGCGAACAAGACATAGTATTGAACTTAACAGCCTGTTAAACAAACATAATCACAACAACTTCTATATATTTGTACAAGGAAATGTGACACAACTTTTAAAACGTTAGGTGGTCTTCACAACTTGCTAAACAAACATAATCATAGCAACTAGATCGCTGGTCATCACCAGACCATTGGTGGGAAGATTTGATGCGAACCAGATCGTCCACAATCGGTTTGTACCAGAAAAGCAAAATAAAGTGAAGATTTGGGATTTAATATATAAAGAAGAAGAAATGAATAGGTTTTTATATATATATATATATGATTCATTAACAGGAGAATGACTGATCTACTTACTTGCAAAGGAAATGAGTAGATCGCTTGTCTTTCGATCCCCTAAACTTGGGTTGAACCAGAGATACGATACCTGCAGCTTCCCTGCAAATTAGACTAAACAATATCACCGCATTATTTGATCTTTTCATCGTTGGACAGTATATATAACTGTTATGCATATACTAATAGCAAGTACACCCAAAGTCAAATATGGAGGCTCTCTGCATCCAAATTAATAAATAAAAAAAAAAAAATGTGTGCATTTTTCTCCGCTTTTTTTTTTGGTTAAAGACACAACAGGCCCTTCAAGTTAAACTTAATACGGAGAGAAATGAAGTTTAATTTTTATAACAGATTATCCTTCACTTAACGGTCAAATTTGACGGTTAGCTGTGATTGGTTTGAGGGATGAAAGCAAAAATATCTTTAATTTTTTAAATTAATTTTCTTTTAAAATTTAAAATAATAAAACTTAATTTAATAAAAAATAAATTAAAAAAATAAACTCTATCATCTATTTTAAAAAATTAACCGTAAAGATAAAATTTTATTTTATTAAAATATTTTTATTAATATGAAAAATTATAAATTATAAATTAAAAAATTATTAATATTTATAATTTTTTTAAAACAAAATTAATTTAAAATATTCTTAAAAATAATTAAAAAAAATCTTTACCATGCGTAAGATCTTCACTGTTTATCATGTTGATAAACGGTGGAGATCATTTTAAAAAACCAAAAGGCAAATTGAAAAAAAAAAATTAAAAAAAATATATTGGAGTTGGATCTCCCCCGACTGTCAGCTGTTCATCTCCATATCCATCTGGAGACGGAGATGAACAGACACACACAAATTGCACACAGAGGAGCCTTGTAAACAAGAACCGGGGACCGGAGAAAACAGACCATAACCCAAAGAAATCCAAGGCTTGAAGATCTGAGAGCAGATCAGAGACCAAGTCAACGACACCAAAATCAAAACTTGAAAGCTCCAAAACACACCAATATATGGCTTTGACCGATTTAACCAAGAGAATCATCAAGAAGACGAGGAAACCAAAGTCAGAAGGTTGGGTCTTCATTCGCGATTAGGACCTGGCTTTGTTCTCAATCGCAGAGAAGGAGACTGGCCTCCATTTCTGCGATGGACCAGATGGGTCTCCATCGAGAATGGAGACCCAGATTTTGGTTCTCCATCACGGCGATGGAGACCCAAATCGGGATCCCCATGCCCTGGAGATCCCCATTTTGATGTGATTAAATGGTGATGATGTTGTTTGCTTATGGTTTGGTGTTGATTTTGAACCCATCTTTTGTAGTGGGATGTATGATGTTTTATTGAACCCTTTGTAGTGGGGTTTCGGACTTGGCGACGGCGGAGATGACTTGCTGGATGGAGAGGCATGTTTGCTGCGTGCCGTTGGAATAGGGGGTGGCGTAGTCGCTGGCGACGGGGAGGGTGCGAGAGACGTTGGCACTGGTTTGGTTGGTGTAGAGAGAGACGGTATGCCAACATTGGGAGACGGTTGAGGTGGGCTTGTGTTTTGGTGGTGGGGTGGAGATGGAGTGGAGGAAGATCTGGAGATTGAGTGCGTTTAGGGTTGAGTATGTTTTTAAGATTGAATATCTGAAGGTTGAAGATGAATAATTTTTTGAGTGTTTTTTTTTTTTTTTTCATTTTTAATTATTTTTATAATTCAGCTCAAACAAAATCATATAAATGCCCTTAGTCAAACTAACGCCCACTGACGTGCATTAACGCTACGGGGATATTTTGTTATAAAACTGAAACTTTGACTCCACTTGGTTAAAGGCTTTACCTCAACAGAGTGTCATGCATTTTACTCTTTTTTATTTAAAGATCTTTTTCAACGCTTTATTAAAGGAAAAACTTTCTTTTACTCTTAAGATTTTAAAAATTATTAAAATTTTAAATATTTTTTAAAAATAATTTATTTTATTCCCAATTTTTTCAAAACTCTTTAAAATATTCTAAATCGGCAGTCAACTAACAATCAATAGTGATAAAATACATAAAACCAGAACATCCACGATTAGTTTGTACCAAATCGTCAATCCAGATCGCCCACGATGATTTGTTGAAAACCAGATTTGGTATTTTCTTTTTTCATCTTTTTTATTTTTTTATTAATTTACCCTAATTTTTTTAATATAGAAAAACAATAATCATATTTAAAAAAGAAAAACCCAATAATCATATTATTATATATGTGTCAACATTTTATTAGACGAACAATAGGTAATATTTTAGTTTCATTAGGGGCAAAACGGTTATTTTAGGTGATGAAGGGTAATTTGGTCTTTTTCTTTGTTTTTCGTTTGGTTTAATTGTCAGTTAACTGAAGGTTTAGATTTTTTCGATAAAAATTTTAAAATTTAGACATGAAAAGAGTTATTTTCAAAATAATTATAAAACCTAATTAATTTTTATACCTCGTAGACTTAAATGAAGTTTTTTTTTTAAAAAAAAAATAGTGGTGATTATAAATACAAGAGTGATCTGAAAATCATACGATCTAAAAAGCAAAATAAAGTTAAGATTTGGGATTTAATATACAAAGAACAAGAAATCAATAGATTTATATAGATATGGTTCATTAACAGGAGAATGATTGATCTACTTACTTGCAAAGGAAATGAGTAGATCGCTTGTCCTTCGATTCCCCTAAATTTTGGTTGAACCAGAGACACAACACCTGCAGCTTCCTTGCAAATTAGACTAAACAATATCACCGTGTTGTTTGATCTTTTCATTGTTTGACGGTATACATAGAGCTTGTTATGCATATAATAATAGCAAGGACACCCCAAGTCAAATATGGAGGCTCCCTACATCAAAATTTAAAAAGAAAAAAAAATATAGGGAAAATCCTAAAAAACTCCCTCACTTTTAATAGATTACCCATTCTCCCCCATGCAGTTTCATTTTTATCCATTTTTCCCCATTCCGTCACTTTAATAATTGTAAAGTACTACTGACATATGCAGAGCATAAAAAGACTATATTACCCCTGATGTGATTTTTTTTAAAAAAAAAACACATTAAATTAAAAAATAAAGAAAAAAATAAAAAATAGAGATTCAGATTGGATCTCCACCGTCCAATTAATTGGATGGACGGTGGAGATCCAATCTAAAGATTTTTTCTTGATATAATTTTTCTTTAAAAAAGAACACAATAAATTAAAAAATTAAAAAATAATAAAAAGTGGAGATCCAGATTGGATCTCCATCGTCCATCTAATTGGATGGATTGGATGGACGGTGGAGATCCAACTGGATCTCCATATCCATGAGAAAAAAAACGATGAACAGAGAAAAATAAAAATAAAACCTTTCTGATTACTTCCCCCTTCTCTCTTCCCATTTCTGGGTTCCCTAACCTTTCTCATCATTCAGTCTCCTACAATCATCAATCTCCCACAATCATCACTAAGTATCAAAAAACATAAAAAACCATTCAACAGAAAGAAAAAAAAAAAAAACCACCGGTCTCCACCGTTGGGTCTCTAACAGTGGAGACCCATCGAACTGGGTCTCCACGAATGGAGACCCAGTTGTCTGGGTCTCCGATCGTGGAGACCCAAATCGATAACCCAAGGCTGGGTCACCGATCTGGGTCTCCACGATCGGAGACCCAAAATCTGGTTCTCCACGTCCGATCGTGGAGATCCAGATTTTGGGTCTCCGATCGTCGTGGAGACTCAGACCCAGAACTGGGTCTCCACTATGCCGTCGTCGTCCAACCAGGTGCCGTCGCCGTCAAACCAACCCGCAGAGCCGGTCGGAGATGTAGAGAGAAAGACGAAAAGATGAGAGAAAGAGAGAGAGCCAGAGAGATAGAGAGAAATGAAGAGAAAAAAAAAACTGATATATATTTTTTATTTTTTAATTTTTAATAAAAATATCTTATTTGAATAGGTATTTTAATGCTATTTATTTTATTTTTAATTTTTATTGATATTTTCATTGAATTTCCTTTTTTACCCTTGAGTCAAACGGTCAATTTTATCACCCTAACGGAATCTGTTACCATTAGGGGTATTATTGTCCTTTTATATGGTTTCAAGGGGTATTTTGAGTGTTTAATTGAAAGTCAGATGGTATTTTGGATAAAAATAAAACTGTTTGAGAAAAAATGAGTAATCTATCAAAAATTAGGGGCTTTTTTGGGATTATCCCAAAAATATATTGTGTCTGTCTTTTTCTTCACTTGTTTTTTTTTTTTAAGATCTTTTTCCACGCTTTATTAAAAAAAAAAACACTTCATTTTAACCTTGGGTTTCGAAAACTACTAAAATTTTAAATATCTTTTAAAAATAGATATTTTTATTCTTAATTTTTTAAAAACTCTTTAAAATAATCTAAAAGCTAAACAATCGGTCAATTAATAATCAATAATAATAGAATATAGAAAAAAAAAAACCATTTTTCTCCTTGAGAGTAGTTAATGAGATTAAAATTACTGAATTATCCCTTATAAAATAATGAATTCACAAGTAAAATTATTTAAAATGCATCTAACTTTGAGTTATTAAATTATAATTTAATCTAAATAATTTTATTTATTATGAGGATATTTTAATTAAAATATCCTCATTTGTAGTTTATTTTTTAGTAATATGAGTCCGAGTGTCTCTCATACGAATAGATCAGTTTACCCTTCCTTCCTAAGATACCTATTACTATTGATAAGTAGTTAATTAACAATTTAAATTATTTTAAAAAATTAAAAAAAAATTAGAAATGAAAATAACTGTCTTTAAACGTTGTTTAAAAATTTGATATTTTAGAAACTATTCATTGTCTTTATTAATGTCTCATAAATTTTATTATTTATCTATTTATATCTTTTAAACCAAACACTATATCGTGTAATTATATGTTCCTAGTTTTTGGAAAAAAGGTAAATATTCAAACAATAATTCATATTTTGAGTGACCCATATTCTTGAAGATATTGATGATAATTTAACTGATATATTTATAAATTTAGTTTTTTTATTTTTCCATCCAATATTTACCGATGTAGAATGTTATATGATTTTTTTTTTTTTTTAATCTTTAAAGATAATAAAAAAGAAAAATGAGAAGAGATGGCAAGATCGATCAGGAAGCGTGTGTCAGAAAATCTACGATCCAGATATGTTGTCGGCAACCAAAAGAACAGTTTGTCAAGATAATTTGGACCCACTTCACTGTTATGTCATGTCTTTTCCATCTTTGCTTTTTCGCTTTACTTCTTTTGCTTCCCTCAACCGTCCACTTGTCTTCTCATTATAATTCCCATCTTCATTCTACATATTTATGCTCCTTTCCTCGTAATCATGCTTCGAGTTTTCAAAAAAAGAAAAAACAAAACAAGTTTTTAGTTTTTGAAAATACATTTGACGGATGACACTATCATACCCCTTAAATACATCTAATACGGAAAAGTTTACATTTTTAAGTCAGGTTTTGTCAAATATGGGGCTTTCTACATTGAAATTGAAAAAAAAAAAAAAAAAAATGGAGGCTGCCCTTTGGTTCAATTTTTCTTTGAAAGATCTTCACTTTATTAAAAAGTGATTCATTTGGAAATTTCCTTCCATAATGGTCAGTCACTAGCCATCACCGAAGGAAATTTCCAAGAAAGGAGAAGCTATATTTACCAATCACTAGATTTGGTTGCATGTGCAAGACACGTACTTAAATTCATATTTGTTTCTCTTATCAAATAAATTTTAAAATTAAAACAATTATTAATTAAATATTATTATTTAAAATTTATATTGATTGGATATTGAGATTTAACTACTAGATTAACAATTAATTTAAGTTATTATCACATATATAATATCATAAATAATAATTCTAAGTTTAATTGTAACTACATTACATTTAATTTAATTAGGAAACAAAAACGAAGATTCAATATATATATACATATATATATATATATATATATTTGAAATCTATTCAATACATTTTGAGAGAATACATATATACATCCTACTACAACAATCGCGAGAACCTAAAAGAGAGTTTAATTTGGTTTGCTTTCTTCCCCTTGGACACAATAGTGGTGCCAAACCTGGCACCCAAACTGACAAATTGTTCATTCTCCATGCCATCAAATCCAAGTTTGAACTTTTACCCAAAACAAGCCATGACCAATGACCAATGGTTAGTCTCTATAAACAAAATTATGATACAGCTTAATGAGATTCAAAACCCACATACAAAATTGTCCCCAAAAAAAAACACCCACATACAAAGTACCATCTTTGTAATGATCCACATTTCAAAATTATCAACCCAATATAAGCTAAAAGAAAGCATGCACAATCCACATTAACATACAAATTGAAAAAGAGGCAAATATCAAACAAATGAGGTAGACAACCCATGAATCCAACAAAGACCAAAAGAAGCAAACAGTTCACAATTTTCATCACAATTTTCTCAATCCAAAAACATGTAAGCTTTCTCAAAACTAAATCACCCAAAAGAGCGTTATCATTTATCCATCATAAAACTAAGATATAATTCCAACAACACGTTTACCACATAGATTATGGTAACTAAATGAAGATTCAAGCAAATTCAAGCTCCAACAAAACCAACCTCACCCATCTACTCAAAAGTCTAAAAATTAAATCTACATTATTGGTGTATGCAATCAAAGTTCCTGTTTTGGCAATTGTGGGGTACATCACTATTAATTATAGGGCATTTAACCATCCAAAGATGTTATTGTGAATCATTGCACCTGATCCAATCCTACAATCAAATAAATATTTAATTCAATAAAAAGTAAGAGAAAAAGGCACTTTAAGTGAAACCGGAAGGCGATTGATCCACTGAGATCATAATAATTAAAGGATTTTTTTGTTCTCATCATCATCAGAGTTATCATCACAATCTCATCATAACAACTGAAGTTGAAGCCTTAAAATTGACACAACAATAAACAAGGTTTGACATCAAACAAGAAACTTTTTTCTCCAAAGCAAAATCAGTTCACAGTTGAATTACTAATAGAAAAATTACTTATCAAAAGAGTATTTCATTTCAAACAACGAACACAACTACGGACTCAAAAATAGTGTATTGCTGCAATCATAAAACCAACAACATCTAAGATCATAATACAAACAAATCAGGCCAAAAAAGAAAACAAGTGCATAAGAAACTTCGACTTCAATTTCAATTCAGCAAACAAAAGGATTTTAAAGCATACCTAGGGTAATCACCAACTGTACACCTTCCCTCTACAGTTTTGGCACCTTCTGCACAACATAACAATCTATTTAGAAACCTGATTAATTGGATCAACCAAACAATAAAATACCAAGAGATACCTCTTATCAATGAAAATAAGTGCTCTTCTACACGAAGTTGAAACTCAACAGCCTCTAAGATCTACCATAAATTCAACAATTAAATAAGCTGCTTCAAAATCATTACTCAAATTAACAAATCAATGACGAAATCAGTTAAAAACATACATTGACCAATTCAGCTCCCTTGTCCAAAGCGAAACCACTCCATTCCTCTTCTCACCTGCGCAATAACGCCTTTTGATACAGCGCCGATGCCAGACGCTTGTAAAGCGGATACAGAGGCACCACCTTTAAGAGAACCTTCGTCGAAATCAAGACCTAAAAGCACGACAACAACATTAGAAGATTATAATAAAAACATAATCAGATTTTGTTTCACTTTGTTAGTTACCGGCGGCGACAGTGTCGGCTCCAGTTTGAGGAGGTTGGAGTAGTATTCAACCCGTCAGTCAAATTTTGCGCTTCCTAGATATTATTACAATTTCCTCAACTACCGTGAGCATTACATCAAAAACATTGAAAGGCCATGGAAGGAAATGTTTAAATTTTTCTTTCTTTTCTTTTTCTTCTTCTGCCTCTCCTCATTACTGTCAGTCCTCTGTTCTTCCTCCTCTTCTTCAACATCATTTACCATGAACCCATCCTTTTCATATTCATTCTGCCGTTCTTCTGAAAAAATAAAAATTAAATTACATACATACATTTACCAAGATAGAACTCCCAAAGTGAACAAACTCACAAGCCAAATAACAATATAAAAAATCCAAAATCACATAGCACAACCACCACAATTAAAGCAAGAAAACATAATACACTATCACTAACAAAATAGCAAATTCCAATACCTTTCAACCAAATAATCACATAACATATACTTAACCAAATTAAAAAATTCCCCATATGATCAATAAAACCTAATCATCTACTTATTTGCATAACAACACTCAAAATTTCAATTTTCATTAAAAAAAAAAAAAAAAAAACCCCTGCATCATCAACAAGCCTAGCTCTAAAAACCCTAAAAATATAAAAAACAGAATTTTAAAAAACTCCAAAATTTCTAATCTCCTATCTGAATAAACCAATCATTTCCATTTTCCTTGCAACCAGACAGTCAATAACTTGCACCCATAAAAATAAAAAAAAAAATAAAATAAAATAAAAAACACCGAAAAAAAAGTTGCAAACTTGACGGAATGAAGGAAACCCTAAAGATAGAAAAACCGTAATCTTCATCTTCCTCATCCTCTACTCGATTGCCAACAGCATGCCCTTCTACAGGGTCCGCCTCCTCGTCGCCTCCCTGCTCGTACTCATCTGCAAGTAAGATTTTTTTATAAAATGGCAGCGAACGATAAAAAGGAAGAACCCTATCTAATAAATGAGAGAGATTCTGGAGTCGAAGATGTGTTTTTGATATAATAAAAATGCAACCTTGCTCAGGAAGAGTTGATTCTTCTTCTCCACTCGGTCAGGTTATTTTGGCTCCATATTAGCAAGGATGAAACAGTAATTTCAATTTCAAACAAATTGAAGGGGGTGTTGAATTTTTGCACTGTTCATGCCTCTCTTCCATTTTTAATATATAGTACAACTGTACAAGAACGAGGAACTCATTCAATGCTATAGCTACCAGATGTTCATGCAAATATCAACAACTAATCATACCTTTTGAACCCGATTTGTCAACCTTGTCATTGCACTTTTCAACTTGCACATCCAAACAAACAATACATAACCAAATCCAAACCCCTCCAGATAAATCAAAAACAAACACACCCCACAATCACATTCTCAAACACACGTTTTCATCAGCAAGAAATCATGATAAGGTTCTCAAAACAGTCCATGTGGATGGACATCATGTGATCTCTTAAATTCACAGCAGTGACACCAAAATCAAACCTTGACAGATCATACCAAACTTTCCACTCCAAAATAAAAAAATAACTATAGATCAAAACAAAATTAAAATGACCACAAAAAACAAACAACAACATAAATGATCGTAAGAAACAACATGATAATAACAAAAGGACTCTACTTTAGCATTGAAGATTGTAACTTTTAAATAGCAAAAACAAAAGGATTCTACTTCAGGATCAAAGATTATAACTTTAAGATAATAAAAGCAACAGTGATGAGAAATAACCAAAAACACAAGTGGGGTTCAGTTGCTGATGAGAAACGAAAAAGAAGAGATAGAGAGTGAGGGAGAGAGAGACTGACGATTGTTATTGAAAAGCACCTGTGAGCCATTTTCCTTCTAATAAATTTTCATTGACATTTTGGAGGAAATGGCAAAAATACATTGACCCGTTAAGGCAAGTTTTTATAACTACCATATACCAATTCCGGATTCAAAAAATATAAATCTGGAAAGTGAATTTTAAGGAAGCACTTTTCAGTTTTCCTTCCCAGTAAAGGAAAAAAAATATGTAAAAAAGGAAAATGCAAATAATGGGAAGGGAATATAATGATAAAAGGGAAAAAAAGACAGAGCGATAGGAAACAAAAAAAGCATTCCTTGATTTTCTTGAGCAAATCATAGCCTGTCATGCCAAGCATATAATAGTCTGTAATGAAAAGGTTTACTTGCACTTCCTGTTAAAAAGACAAAAAAAAAAAAAAAAAACAAAAAATTAAAAAGAAATACCAAGAATTGACAGGGTATCTCATCCTTGAGACATTGAGCAAAGCCAAAAAAGAAAAAGTGAAAACATACCTGATGGATCCTTTTTCCAGACAATATATAATGTAGGCCCATGTCAATGGTTGCATCAATCTCTGTTCGAATGAAATAACATTTGACCGATGAAGTAGTTGGGTCCTTTCTCTTTTCTTCTTTTCCCTCATGTTTAAACTCTGGTCAATAAAAATATTGAGATATAGAAAATGATTATTCATGGATTCTTACAAATTAGAGCAAAATAAAATGACAGAGAAATTATTATAAGGAAGAGTGTAATGATTTTAACTAAAGATTCAGCATCAACCACATTAAAGCAGTGAAAAGTTTCACCAAAAAATTAGTATCAACGCAAACTAACAAGGATCCCTTCTCTTGCAATGTCACTGCTAATTAATAATTAATGGCTAAATTTCTCCTGCCTATCACCTCGTCTGAGGGTGGGTTTTGCTTAAGCAAGGCACATGCTTAAACTATTGGATTAAGGATATTTTTTACTTAAAACTATTATTATATATATGATATCATAAATTATAATTTTAAGTTTAACTATAACTACAATGTGTTTAGTTCAATATATTTTCATCGTATAGATTAATAAAATTTCAAGTGATCATAAAAGATTAATTAAATCAACAAACATAATAAAGAGAAACCTTATTTATATCATATTATAAAAGGGAAAAGATATACAACTATACCTATAGACTATAGTTAATATCCATAATGTCTAAAAGATCTTATATACATTATTATAGCTTTTTGGATTCTTAAGCTTTAAAAAGATTATTCAAAAGATCCAAAATATAAGAACAAATACCTATTATTAGAGGGACAAGCATTGCCTGTACATGAACAAAATGAACAATACCAACTGACATGGTGGCGCACAATATTAATGTACCAACAGCATCAAAAAGCATGATAGTAATGAAGTTGTGGAAAAACTACTCCTTCACTTGAAACCTAATAGACACAAAAATCACACATTAGACAATACCACTATAGAGAACCATAGAAAAATCATTATTCAATCAAAATATTCTTTTCCCATTCCAATACAACAAAAATCAACAACACTATTACAAACTCACCTTGCATTAAATATAATAGGCAGCAACAGATATCTGAAGAACAGATCTTCACTGAAGACTAACAAAGGCGAGCTTTTTCCCCCACTGAGTAGCAATATAACAACACCAGTGCCAACACCCTGCCCATTAACCACCACATTAACAAATGCACCAAAATCATATACACAAACAAACAAACTCAAAATCGTCTACTTTAGATCTTAAATTAACTCAACTAAATTGCACTCCAATCACACTAAACAACTTATTAACCACAAACATAAATTTGAATCAATCATTTTCTCACATTTTAACAAAAAAAATCAAATTATAAACCAAAAAAAAGGCAGTAAAGCACAAAGAACTAACAATCAAGAGTAATCGACTCATTCATCAACTGATTCTCTTGAAGAAAATGACCGATAAGAATACAAGCACATAACAGTGTAGCAAACAGATGCATCGACACGACAGACACGTGATATGACGTAGCAAGAGTTTACCATTTCGTTGCAACAGAGCTAAACATTTGATCTATTTTCAACACCTCTTCTTCAATCAATCAACCAAAACTATTCAACCTAATCAATCTTCAACACAATTCTACAACAATTCAATCGCTTCCATTTTCTACTCCAATCCGCAAAACTTCAAAAATTTGCATAAAAACACCACAGAATTCAAAACAAAACCGTTTATTTTCACAAATTAGTTACTGTTAAAACAAAGCAAAAAAACAAAATCTCACCCTCCTTTTTTTTTAGAAAATCAGATTAAAAAGAAAAAATACAACAATTTGACATGCAAAGTGTCTTGAAAAGCATTCAAAGAACAAAAAATATCATTTCCTTTTTATATTACTAAAAAAATTGTTTTAAAAAAATTAAAGTTGATTTTCCGAGAAAATATTAAACTTGAAAGTTGCAAAAGAAATGCTCACCACGATGACACTTGTTTTTGACTTCTGAGTCGTTTCACATTTGCAGAAAAGCAACCAAAACGTTCAACCATCAACGCATCAACCAAAACACAGAGAGATACAAAACAGAGCCAAAAGTAATCATTATTATACACTTCTTTAATTTATATAAAAACAATCCAGTATGGCTTCCCACTTCCACACTTCTCTCTGTCAACTTTCTTTTTCAAGCGGATTTGTAATGCGAAAAGAAGCTTCATTTTTCAGTCATTTTCTATCAAACACAAAATTTATTAAAAAGACAAACATTGTTCTCTGTCTTTTTTTTTTTTTTTTTTTTTAATTTTCTGCCAATTCCTCATCAACTAAACAGGAAAACCAATATCAAAAAACAAATAAACATGCAAAACAAAACAACCCCACCTAAGACAAACAACCATATCTTTAAAAGATCAAGTTTTTCTTTACAATTCCAACCTCTAATCACCAAAAAAAGAAAAAAATAGAAACTTGAAAGAGTGAAAGTTTGGATCTTTACCTTGTCAGCGGCAAAATGGGTTGTCGAAACATTCAAAGGAGAGCAAAGGGTCTTGGTCTGGTTACTGCAACTTCAAGTGACAAGAGAACAGAAACCCAATCGAATAGACCCCCCATTCGGACACCCATTTCCTCCGTCTGTCATCGCCGGCACCGCCCTCATCCTCTTCACCAGCTTCCTCGCCGTATCCCCCCATTTTCGACTCCAAAATCCGTTTTCGAAATCCCGGATTTTCGATTATACGAAGAAGAAGAAGAAGAAGAAGAAGAAGTGAACAATTTTAGTGAAATGGATAATTCATGGACAAAACCTTTTAAATCTTATCGCATCAGCACACTCCCAGTATTCATCACCGTACTCCCAACCATATTCATTTTCAACTCCCTGTACGGTTCATGTTCTCACCACAAAGAATGAAACAAGTATTCAAAATTTTATTTACTTTTTTATCCTTTTTATTGTAAGAGTCTCTTTATACTTATCAAGGGCAAAAATATCATTTCAATTTCAAAAAAATTTTAGGAGGGTAGAAATCTGTCACTGTTCATCAACCCCTTCCCATTTTTTTTTATATATATATAGTTAATAGATTATGGAAGGAAATTTCCAAGAAGAGAGAAAGCTATGTTTACCAACCATTATGGAAGGAAATTTCTCTTCTAATTTGTTCAATTTTAAATTATGAGATATATTGTGTAATTGATAAATACCATTATATTAGTTAGCACTAAGTAGGGTTGCTGCAGTGGTTTAAGCTGCAGCCCCTATCATTGACTCTTAAGTCTTAAGTTCAAGTGCAGCTCTCCTATCTCTATCAATAAGGTGGGATTTTTTGTTTAAATCTTTTATTTTTTATGTATATGAATTATTTTTCATCTAAATATGGATCGTTTATTCGGATTATACTATTAATATTTTACAAATTTGATCCTGATTATCTTTTAGGCTCGTCTAATAACTAAAAAAAAAAAGTATCATTATATTAATATGTTAAAATATTATATTAAATATTTGTGTGCTTATATTGGGATCTTTGGTTGGTGTTCCGTTGGTCATCAAAGGAAAGGACACATGTCCATAAAGGGGCCCCCTTAGCCGACCCCACTTGTTCTCTGTTGCTTGAATGTACGTGATATAAGAGCCTTTCAAAATTGGTTTGCGACTTACTTGCTCTATGTATGCATGTCTTTGCAAAGTTTAAATGATACCACTTGTTCTCTGTTGCTTGAATGTATGTAATATAAGAGCCTCTCAAAATTGGTTTGCGACTTACTTGCTCTATATATGCATGTCTTTGCAAAGTTTAAATGAAAATGAACAATTTTACTCTCCTCTCTCTCTCTCTCTCTCTCTCTCTCATCTTCAATCTATTTTTATTTTCATTTATTTTATAATATATTATCAACACAATTCAGAACCTAAAGTTCTGAACAAATTTAATCAAAACATGAAGTTTCGAATTTCAATTGATCAAAACCTAAAGTTCTTGATGCTCTAATTGAGAAGTCCGACAATACCAACCCAATCAATGTATGGTTCTACCGACTCGATTATTGCACTGCCTTCATTTATCATTATTATCATGCATTATATATCTAATTACTTGACTTTATTTATTCATTGTTATGCATTATATTTCAACATAATCTAGAACATGAAGTTCTATACAAATTCAATCACAACCTAAAGTTTCAAATTTCAATTTATAAAAACCTAAAGTTCTTAATGCTCTAATTGAGAAGGTTGACTATACAAACCCAATCAACGTACAGCTTCACTAACTCGATTATTGCACTACCTTTATGTATCATTATTATCATGCATTATATATCTAATTACTTGACTTTATTTGTTTATTGTTATGCATTATATGTACGATTCTACCGACTTTATTAAGTACTATCTATATACACTATATGTACGACTCCATCAATTCTTTGTGCATAAGAATTACTTGTACAATCTATTCCTTACCCAAGGACTTAATAGCTACATCTATTGCATTCCTAAAGTTTTCATTCTTGGATGACATATACCTTAAATTATTAAAAAGTCTCTTCAAACTTTCATATAAATAATGCCCGATTACATGTAGAAAAATATTATTACATTCATCACAATGAGGAAAAAATGGTTCATTGCATAACAACTTGTTATTGATAAGGAGTGAACCTTGAGTAGTAAACCAGTCTTCTCTAATCTCATCATAAATTATCTCATACAAATAATAATCATCATTGCTATATATAACCATGAAGAATAAATTGTTTTCAATTCCCCATTCCAAAAGCACATTATATATATATATATATATATATATATTTCACAATGGTTTCATCATCTTTCCAAAATTTGAAACCAACAATCATGTTCTTCAATTTTCAATCATCATCAATAAACCAAACCACCAAACAAGTATCGCAGAAAAATTTTATTTTTAATTGTTAAACACAAATGACATGAGAGTTTCTCAAAAAAATTGCGGAGCTTTTTCTTCTCTTCTGTGTAAACATCAATTATGTAACCCACATCTGTAGAGTTTATTAGCGATGGATCACCTTGCTTATATTATATTTTACATTTGAGTTAATTGAAGTAAAATACCCTGAGTTTTTAAATAAGGGCTTAATATTCAACAAATCCACTTAATTATTGTAGCTACCCATGTGAACATTGATTTCCCATCCCGTTTAATAGTTGATTGAGATTTGACTTTGCACAGTCAAAAATACCTCTATAATTTATTCTAAAACAATAATATATATATGAATAATTTTTTTTCTCTTTTCTACCTCTCTCTCTCTCTCTCTCTCTTTCCTCTCTTCCTCTTCTCTCTCTATCTTTGACCAGTCCTCTTCTATCCCTATCTCCGATAGGCGATGTAATGGAGACCACGGTGGTTTCCACCATCGGAAACCCAGATGGGTCTCCCATGGTGGAAAACATCGAGACCATCTGATCTCGATCGTGGGTCTTCCATGGTGGAGACCACTGTGGTCTCTAATAGACCGCCACGAAGGCTGTCTTGGCAATCATCGACTCTGTCTTATCACTTCTACTCATCTCTGTCATCTCCATCTCTATTTGTGTCCTCGAACCGCGATGTCCTTCTGCCACCACTATCTCACTTCAACCAGTCATGATACTCAAGTTAGGTTTATGAGTTAAGAGGTTTATGGGTTTTGAATTTTGAAGATTGGGGTGTGTTTGTTTTGGAGATGTTAGAGGTTGCAGGTTGGTAATGATGTTACGGGTTTGTGTGACTAGGTTATGAGTTTGTAGATTTTGACTTTTAAAGATTGGGGCCTGCTTGTTCTTGAGTGTTGGGTTGGTAATGATGTTGTGGGTTTGTGTGACGAGGTTGCAGGTTGAAGATTTGGGTGTTTTTGTTTGTTTGTTTGCGTGATGAGGTTGCGAGTATGTGGGTTTTGATTTTTGAAGATCAGGGTGTGTTTGTTCTAGAGATGTTGTAGGTTGTAAGTTTCGGGTTTGTTTTGTTTTTGAAGATGGGTTTGTTTGTTTGTGTGAGGTTGGGGGTTGGTGATGATACGAGAGATTTCTAATATGTTATGATTTTTTTTTTCTTAATTTGGTTGTTCTGAAATGACTGTTTTACCCTTCATTTCTTAGTCAACCGTTAATTCTAACGGATGTGGACTAACGGAATGGGGGCTGCAGTAATTAAATGAAATTGTTGAATATTAAGCCTCTTGGGAAAAACTCAGAATATGTTGGTGTAATTAATCATTTACATTTTAATAGAGATAAATACAATTTATATTTGTGAAAATCAAAATGCGTAGACTTTTATGAATTTTCTCTACTTATTAAAATTCCGATAATTAGAGTGTAATAATTTCTATAATTCCTATTGAGGTTTGATGAAAATTTCCTTTTGCTTAGGGGGTTTTGCTATATCAGCTAAGAGCACAGCTTTTTATCTAATTCCAAAATCACTTGCTTCTTTTTTTCAAAAAAATTCTCCGTTAGATGTTCTTAATCTACTTGGGCTTTGGTCATCAACTTCTTGTTTACCTACCAAAAACATATCTTTTGGTGGAAGTGCCTAGGTTGGGAATTTAGGTGAACCCTTTTATTAATTAACAATAATTTTTCTTATAGAAAACAAAAGTGAAAGTTGATTATCTAACGGAAAAACTTTACATTAATTCTTGAGGTTTTAAAAAATATCAGGTTTTTAAAACTATTTTGAAAATAGCTCTATTCATTTTTAACTTTTCAAAAACTCTTAAAAAAAGTCCAAAACCATCAATCAACTAATGATCAATATTAACAAAATGTATAGAAAATATTTTTACCTTTAATGGTTGTTAGTCTTACATAAATTATCTAATTATCCTAATAAAATGATGAATTTATAAGTTAAATTACCTAAAATGCATCTGAATTTAAGTTATTAAAAATGACTTAAAGTCACCATTGACCGTCAGTTGACTATAGGTTTAAACTTTTTTGAAGAGTTTTAAAAAAGTTAACAATGAAATAACTATTTCAAAAAGAGTTTTAAAAACTTGATATTTTTCGAAACTTAGAGAATTCAATGAAGTTTCCCTTATCTAACTGTAGGTCTGCAAGTACACATAAGTCATCAAAAGTCAATGAAATTCTTTAAGTATATATGATAACTTTTTAGTTGGATGGTTCTAAAATCCATCTCAATTAAATTATTTTTGTAATGTAACCTTTTTTTTAGGTAGTTAAAGATGACATATTCCCAGATGGAACAGTGATAAAGAAAGGAATCAAGTAATATATGCTATTTATGCAATGGGAAGAATGGAGGCCATATGGGGAAAAGACTGCAGAGAATTCAAGCCTGATAGATGGCTGAGAGACGGCTGCTTCATGAGCGAATCTGCCAACAAGTTCACCACCTTCGACGGGGGCCCTCGCTTTTGTTTAGGCAAGGATTTTGCCTACTATCAGATGAAGTTCGCTGCTGCATCCATCATCTACCATTACCATGTGAAGGTGGTCAAGGACCATCCAGTGGTGCCCAAACTAGCATTGACCATGTACATGAAACATGGCTTCAAAGTGAACCTCTATAGGCGTGATGAATCTCAGCTTCTAAAGTATCTAAAACTGCATTATTAAGGACATCTATTACTTATGTTAACAATTAATTGTCTTCTCTTTCATATGCATAATTATTTTTGGCTTTAGAAATATTGTTGTGTTGGACTATCTTTGTACCACAGAATGATTGAATAAAACAGATAATGTAGAGTGAGCTAGAGGGTTGTATTTAATTACTCATGTTGATCAGGATGCTACCTATGAATAAATTTAATTCATGTTCATTGAATTTCCCGAATATGTAACCTAATTATTGATTATTACTAACAACTATGTATATTAAGAAGTAAAAAATAGATAAACAAATAATACGAAACATATATTTGTTTCATCAAAACAAAAGACTGAATTTTTATCAGAAGAATCATGTAAATGTCAATCTTAAGTGTATAAATTACTTTGAAGCATAAATAGACTATCAAAGAGCTACTTAAAACCATAATTATCCGAAACAATCCTTTAGTATCAGAAATTCAGTGATTGCTCCTTGATTGTATAGCTCCAATACAAGTCACTGTTTTCATCTCTCAAGCAAAATATGTAGTAGTCTGTCAATTGTCTACTTCCAAAGTAGGTTACTGGAAAAAAAGTTGCTGCATTAACAATCAACGTTCTTAACGTGCAAAGGATTCAGATTAACGTAAGTTCAATTACCTCATCACTCAAAATAGGAACAATACGATATTCAAGCTCTGCCATCCCACTCTTCATAGAACTCCTTCAAGAACTCCTCCATGAACTTGTGCCTTTTCTCAGCCCTTCTCCGCCCAGCCTGATAGTTTTAGTCAATGTTCAGAACCCACACAGCTATAAACTTCTCACTAGGTTACTACTTACTGGATACATACACCCAATGTGTACAAGAGGGAGACAAATTCATTTTTAGCCTAAACAAAAGAGAGAATTTTGGTTTTTGCCAAAAGAAAAGTTATTTGTTTCTACATTTTGACCTAGAAACTTTATTTTTTGGATCAAAAATGAATTAACACATTTTTCTTGTGCCTTTGTTTTTATAATTTCCACTATTTAAATACATATAGTTTGTTGTAGGCTAGTAAATTCAGCGCAAACAAATAGCAAAAAAAATCAGGAGATGTAGGGTATAGTATAACACTTGAAATTCAACCATTTTACCTCTGTTTTCATTAAATCCTTCAGCTTGAGAAGTTTCTCATGAAAATGGTTCACTGTAGTCTGCTCCTCTTTCTTGATGTACTGTTCTTTGGATAAATCCGAACGTGGCAGGATGTTGGGATCATGAAGCACTCTGTTCCTACTTCCACCAAAAGTAAAGCAGCGAGCAATTCCTGAAATTAGAGACTGATATAAGGTCTTCTTTTCATACAAAAAATAAAAATTTTTTCACCATACCAAGCACTTCGCAACAAAATTACCTATCAAATGAAAACGAAAAGCATATTGTACTGACAAAAGGTAACAACTTCTTCTTTTCCAACCACCCAGTTGGAGAAAAAATAATATAAACATTAGGCTGCCTCTGGAAGAAAAAGAGCCAACATAGATTGTAATAGTTATATCAGAAATTATTTCTTCAAGTCAGAAGACATATATATTGTCCCATGGCCTATAACGGTTTTGATCAAAAGCTACTCTTTTCTGGCAGCCTATTATGTTTTATGATTATATTAAAAAGTCTTTCCCTAATGCAAATGTCTGAATTCATAAAACTTGTGTTTAAACACTTAAACTCGCATTCAAGTCACACATTAGTGTTCAAACTTCACTATAATGTGCTAACTTTACACATCACATTAACCACACAAAGCTAATGTGCAATATCACAAATTTTGCACTCAGCTCCACACATTTATGCAGTGTACCGATTCTGTTTAAACCCGGACATCCTCACCAGGGAAGTTTAATTGGATAAATCAATACAAGAACAGTGGTGTTTAGGTTGAAGCACTTATAAATCCAAAAATTACCAATAGCACCAATTGCATCAAGGCGATCAGCATCTTGCACAACCCCAAATTCCAGAGAATTCTCACTATTCGCAAGCCCGGAAAGTTCATCTTTGAAACCTGAAAGGAAAATAAGTCTGTCACAATTACTTTCTGCTTTAACCTAATGTGGATTTAGAGCAACAACACAAAAGAAGGAAAATGATTAGAAGCTGAAAGACAAAACTACATTGAGTTTTCAACTTATAGGACTGCCAAAAAAAGGCGCTTGAAGCTAAAACTGATAATTTCCAGCGTAACACAATTCTATTATAAACAAAAATATAATTGGATGTGAATCCGTAACATGAATGGGAACCCAAAAACAAGATAAAAAAAATAAAATAAAATAAATTACAAAAAGCTCTATGCAAGCATTTAAGGTAGATTGCCCATAAGTCAGTGTGTGCTTTTATGTGCAGTATTTGCACATACAATTAGAAAAATAAACTTTCGAAAGATGCTGTTCACAATTATTACTGTGACGAAAATTTTTAAGTTATGCAAAAACAAAAGGAATTGCTACAAAAATCTAAATAGAGCAGCAGAGGATCACTACAACTATAGCAGTAAAAGGATCTACCTTCTGAGCATTGACTTCATAATTGCCACATGTATTCGCATATGCGCAGAAATACATGTGTACATGTACATGTCCACAATATGTAAATGAATTGGCCTTTAAAGTGTCTTCCTCTAGTTTTATGTCACTACATTGCAGTATGACTACCATTTTGTTCAGAGGTCATGCAAAATTGAACTTCTCAAGCTTGGCATAGTTAGAAGTTAGGACCAACTAATTAATAAAGTTGGTAAAATTTCCTTTTCTTTAATACTTTGATTTTAGTTTCATTTGTTTCTTCCCCACAACTACTAACACAAATACTTTGTACAAAAAGCAAATAAGTGTTACCTCACAAAAGTGTCCAAAATCTAATTTCTGCCACATCAAAACAGAAACAAGAACTAGCATTAACATTGAAAACCAGAAATAATTGGGAGAGAAAAAAAAAAAAAACTCGAAATTGGCGACAGAAAGAATAGAAAGAGTCAATGCAAGTAACTAAAGATTATCACACTGTTTTATACATGGCGTTTTCCAAGACAATGCATAGAGTACGAATCAAAAAAGCACAGCAAGAAGAATACAATAATTCCACAGCCATGAAATTTTATCGCTTCAATCAGCGTATACAAAGCAGTAACCACCACCATTTTGCCATAGTATTATGCATCACAATCCGAAAATAAATATAGCAGCAATATAATGACGAAGTACAAGCAAATAACAAAAAAATAACAAAGAAAAAAATTTGAAACACGCACCCATCCTCTTAATGATAGTTAATATTCTTGTCAAGAAAATTCTCAACAATGTTCACTTCAGATGGATCTCTACATGCAAATTTAAATTAAATTAAATTAACTAATATCTGTATACAAAACATGAGCATCATAAAATGGCTTAGAGAATACAGATAACAATAATATGAATACAACTTCACTTTTAACATTTGCCAATATCTACCTTCACTAAACAGATTAAAGGTGTTGAATTTAAGAAACCAACAAGTAATTAACTTCCAAAACTAGTAAATATATGATAAGCAAAACCTCATCAGATAACACAAGAGACATTTACTCATGCATATTCTATTGAAAGATAGATAGATACAAACCTCAAATACTTGTAGTCACCTGGCAAGTAAAGGGAAATTATCAATACGTTGTAAGAGAAGAAAATAAATAGGAAGGATGATGAGAAGAAGACGAAACCAATGTCATGAAGAAGCGCAGCGAGCTCAACAACGAGCATGGAGTCCGGGTTGGAAGAGAGGCCGTGGTCATGAGCAAGGGAGAGGGCCATGTCTCTGACCCTCCAGACGTGAGAGGCGTCGTGGGAGGCGTCGTTGCTTTTCATGCTTCTTTCCACCAGCTCCTCTGCCTTTCTCACTATCTCCTTGCTTCCCATATCTTTTTCGGTGGTCCTCCCTGCTGTGGATCATTCGCTTCGGTTACCCTTTTTTTTACTTGACAATCTGTGGGTCATTCGTTTCAGGTAAAACTTCAATTTACTCCCTAAATTTTGATATAATATCTACTTTTTAAATTAAATGCCTCATGTTACCCTAAACTATTAGAAAATCCTTCAATTTAGTCTCTGATGGCAAAATTTTGTCAATGACGAAAAGGGCAAAAAGACACTATTACCCCCTACACTGTTGCTCTTAAAATGTATTGAGTCATCATTCACCATAATCCCATAAACATTTGTGTTTTGTTATCCAATACATTATTCTTGCCTTCAATCCACGATTGTCATCAATTATCCATGCTTGCATTAGTTATTTTAATAATTATAATGTTAAAGTCAACTTTCACAAAAATATTAATAAAAGTCTGCAGTGTCACAATCTCAAGGGCAAAATGGTAACTTTACTATAATTAATTATACATCCAACAGTGTTATACAAGCAAAAGCTGCATAAAAAAAAAAAAAAAGAAAAAAAGACTCCAAGGATAAAAGTGTAATTTTAACAAAAATTACTTAAAAGCTCATCAAGGGTATTTTTGTAATTATGTATTATTGTAATATTAAACTATGGACGGTCTTTTTATCCATTTCAACTGAGTCCAAGGGTAAATGAATATTTTCATGTTTTCTGTTAAATTTGACAATCAGTTGATTGACGGTGGGACTAATTTGACATTTTTTCGAAACATTAAGGATGATTTTATCTTTTCTCGAAATATAGTTAAAAATTTGATATTTTCCCAAAAACTTAGGGATTAAAATGATTTTTATTCTTGATTAAATAATTACATATATTGAAATAATCAAATTATTTATATAATTTGTGAACGTGTCCATAAAATTTATGTGACACTAATAATTGGACAATACAATTATATTTTTCCCTACCTTTATGTGGTTGTAAGCTAGTATGGGGACTAAATGGACCTATGATTTGAGTTTTAGTAATATCGGAATTACTTATTCAAGTCTTTAATTAAACAATTCACTATTATTAATATTAAAGTTACTCCACTAAAAACTTAAGGTTACACTCTGAAAATTGTAGATGTTTTACACAATCTTAATTTTCAATGTCCATCGATTTAATCATTTCGTATGATTTGATCCTCCACGAATAGTTCATAATTAGAACTAGGTTATTAAACTTTGTGATACCTCTCTAATTATATCTCGTTCTATTAAGTATAATTGATTATTTAATGAACAATATATCCATAACAACTTATGCATTTATCTTTCTATTTACTCATAAACAGAAAGTTAAATACTCTCATTATTTAATACCTGAATCAACATTTAAGAGAATTACTCTTCTACTTCTCACAAGGAGTGGATTCCAATATTATACAAGATACTCGTAGTAATCTATTAAATCATATATCCAAAATATGAAGCTCATTCATCATCATTTTATAACGGTCTTACCTATGTAAATAAAAAAATATGACCCAACAAATAGGAGTCTATAACACATTCAGGATTGAGAACAATTCATAAGTCTTATATAATCTCTATTATATAAGGTAACTCCATTACTATGTCAACACATGAATGATTCTGGATAAAATTATCGTATTAAATACAAAATGGACCGTAGCTATATACTTATCACAAACAAAATACACAACTTTATTTGTTTTCTGTAGCTTCTTGTATATAACACTCATATACTTAGTTTGAAACTACATAAGTAATTATGAAAATTTGATGACATTTGTATGGAGCAATATTTCATAAATGCACATAAATTGAATAAACATATTTTATTTTTTATTTATTTGAATATTTACAAATTACAACTCTTAGGGCATAAGTCCTAACACAAATATGAAAGAAAAAAGCACTAACAATTTTAGTTATGAATGGATGTATTAGAGACTACAATGTTAGTGCTTATAAAAGTTAGAAATTCGTCACCTTTGAAAAAGTCGCAAAATGACTAAACCTCAACAAAACCTTATTTGATATGTAATTGTCATTAAAATTAAAAATGGATGATCACCTCCATGGGCCGGCCTCAGTAAGGCCATTGCCTAGGGCCACATATTTAGCCAAAATTTTGAAGGGCCCCAAAATAATTTTATATGTTTTTATTTAGAAAGGCTAAATTTCATTTAAATTATTATTGTAATAAATCAAACTTTTATCTAAAAAATTAACATTATCTCCAACGTAGTAAATGAGAGTTTAAATGATAGCATTCTTTTAATAAATGAGAGTTTATTTTTTAATATATTATTGTTTTCAATATTTTAGACATAAAGGATATTTATCCTAAAGTCAAATGGTAAAAATATAAGCATCCAGATAATTTGGCATGATTTGGAAAAATTAAAGTCTTTAGATGATAATTGTTTAATTGTCTTAATCTTGAAAGTTTGTTTGAAACAAGACACATATTTTGATATTGATGATTTGGATTTATTTTCTTTTTTTGAAATAGATTTGGATTTATTTTCTGAGTTAACAGTTTTGAAGGAAGTTTTCCAAGATGAAACAAGAACAATTCTTAAAATTTTGTACAAAAATTAAAGGATTGCTTATAGAATATTGTTAACCATACCTATTACGGTTGCTTCATTGGAGAGAAAGGTTTTTGAAATAGCAATTATAAAATCATTTTTACAGTCAACTCTGTCACGAGAAAAATTAAGAGAAAATTACGGAATAACCCTTTTTAAGACTGAAGTTGAAAAGTAACCATTTTTTTAGATTTTTTATTTTTACCAAGTGTATTTTTGTCCAAAAACAACTATTCTTATAAGATTTTAAAATGAAGGTTAGTGTTCAATTTATATCTAAAAAAAAGGTTATTTATTAAAAAAAAACAATGATTAAATAAATTGGTCATCATTTTTATTGAGAAAAATTTGGCATGAAAATTTAATTAGTGATTTTGCATCTCAAAATGCAAGAAAAGTAAATTTTAATTGAGTATTTGAATGCATTGCAGGCATGTTGGTAAAAAGATGGATAGAAGGAGCATATCAAGTCTCAGATGTGATATGGCACTTCTTCTCAAGATTTTTCTTTTGGAAAGTATAATATTTTTTATTCTTGCAATTATATTTTAAGACCTATTTCACTTTACATTTTAGATTTTTTTTTTCTTGTAACTTGCATTATGTAATTTGTCCTCTAAATAATAGGAATTTATTTGGAAAGAATAATATCACATTATAACTTCATCTAGGGCCTCCCACTCACTTTAACTAAGGCTGGCCCTGCCTCTAATATCATTTACCATTAACAAAGGAAGAATCAGTGTAAAACAAATAATTTTTTCCTTATATGTAGATGTAATTAAGTAAAACCTTAAAAAATATAAAAATTAATGGTACATTTATAATGCATATATATAAGTAATTTTATCATCGATACCTTCTAACTTGATAAAAGTTAACATCAAACAATTTCAATCATAAACGATATCTAATGGACAGAAAAGAAAACAAAGAACAAAAATATAAATAAATAATTATATTATATTAGAGTAATAAAATTCCTAATTTATTACTCTAATATAATGATACACTGAAGTGAATTGTAAAATTTTATTAATCTAATATGATATAATTATTCATTTCCATATATATATATATATATATTGTCTATTAGATCTAATCTACAGTTGAAATTGTTTGATTCTAACTTTTACAAAATTATGAGGTTTTGATAGCATAATTGCTATATATATATATATCTATAAATCTCCTGACGCTAAGTCAGATGTCTACTGGACAGTCCGAAAATCTATTTCCAAGATATAGGAGAAGACTACCCATAATTAGTGAAAAAATTGTCACTCTTAAGGTGGCCCCATGATTTTGAATCAAACACTTGTTTGGATAAGCAAAGCAAGAAAGGTAGATGTCACTACATCAACCTGCCAATCTCCATTTATAATCCATTCTGGTTATACAAAGATGGTGATGTTTTGACTAGAGCTACATGTAAGTCACATTTTGGACCTGTAAGCATTGGATTTCCATGTCATCCGTTAATAATTCAATATTTGTTTACATTGGGGATTTTTTTTTTTTTATATGCTTCGTAATTTATAAGATTCATTAGTTTATAAAATAGGTTAGGTTTTGACTGAGTTCAAGCTTATGCACAACATGATCGTATCAAATCTTTCAATTAAATCATAATAGATAGAGTCTTCATAATGTCTTAAAGTGTAATGACAAACAAAATAACAAATATTCAAAACCTGCTAAAAATATTGATTAATCAAACCTAATAAGACCATGCTCCTCATTGCTCACATCATTCTTGCTCTCACTCTAAATCAAAGGAAATGTATGAAAACAAATCTGGATTTCAATGGAATCCATTTAAATCTGGATTGAGTACACCAAAACTTTTAAAATATTTTAAATTCTAATTAAGTTTAGATTGACTACACCCCTTAAACTTTGAAGGACTTGGATTCTTCTTCACCTAAACTTTTTCAAATAGTTGACTTATAAGCACTATAATATGATTGTTATCTCTTATCTTATTAAAAATCAATCATATGTTTCAAAAAGTTTAAAACTAAGTTTAGATGAGGAGATAATTCAAATTGAATTTTTAAAACTATTAGATGATGTTGGCATATGATGAGTACTTTTTACCTAAATTTAAAACTAAAGTGTTGTTACGGTGATAGTGACAATGGGGTTGTTTGCTAGATTAAACCGCATCAAGGATTTTCAAAGTTAAACGTTGATGTTGCTAATTTCATCAACACGAATAGAATAGGTTTTGGTATGATAGTGAGAAATGCATATGGGCATTTTGTGGCTACTAAGAATGACTCTTGTATAGGTCGAGTTGAGCATAAGGTGGCAGAGACAATGGGAGTTAAGGAAGCTCTTAGTTGAATCAAGAGCAAACAGTTAAATAATATTGTCGTTAAAATGGATGCTCTCAATGTATTCCAAGCTATCCAACATCCTTTGTAGGATAATTTTGGTTTTGGTTTAATTATTGACGATTGTTTATATTCACCTTCGAATACTGTCAATTTGAATTTTATATGGGTTAGGAGATCTGTGAACGGAGTAGCTCATAATCTAGCTAAAGCTACTAGTTCCATGCCAGGTTCTAGGGAGTGGATTAATTGTTCTCCTTCTATTTTCGATATAATTGCTTCTAATTTTGCTGTTTACTGAATATTATTGCTTAAAAAAAAAAAAAAATGCTAAAGTGTTGTTTTTGCCATTGACAAAACTTCAATGAGATTTGGCAAATCTCCCTTTAGATAATAAACATTTCATACGAGATTTTTTTGGGGTGAATCAAAGCTAAACAATGACAAAAAGAGAATGAGCAACTTTGTTCCCTTCATTAGGAATGAAGGAAACAAAAATATCACCTATAGAAGAAAGTGAAAAATTTAATATCCTTTTAATCACAACATTAGTCATAGCAAGAGGACAATACCGAGCTCCAGACAACAAAAAGATTATCACACTCCATATTACTCATGTTATAATGTGATGTGAATAAAGTGACAAATGCACATGTGGAAGAGTAGAATGAAGTAATAAGCAGACCAAAGAGAGAAATCAAGAGGCCTTCGAGATTCTGAGAATAAGTAATAATGGTGTGTTAGGCAAAAAACTTGGGTTTGCAACCGAAATTAGTGGCAGTTGTAACTGAAAAAAAATAATTGTAGCAAGTTTGTTGTAACAGAGAGGAATGAATAAAAAGCACTGTGAGCTGAGAGGGGGCATCTCAATCATTCACTCCAATTTTGTTGTCTCTATTCTAATCTCTTTTCTTTTAAACTTTCCCATATCCATTCCCAAATTCTTCTCTCATCTCCAATTTTATTTTTCTTTCTCTCTTCTCTTCTCAATTTCTCTGTCATTCCCCAACACCCACATCAATTGGTGCTTTCATCAAGGTCATGGCAATGACCACTCGAATCAAGACTGTGGAGGATCAGATGGATAAGCAGGATCAATCGATTCATGAGGAGGTGCAGGGAATGGTTTCTCAATTGCATGACATTTCTTTCAAGTTTTCCACCATGTTAGTTGACTGGCAACAACAAAAACAAAAGATTTCATCATCTTCATCAACTCTAACTCATAACGATAATGGAGTTCCGCAAATGCAAGTAGGGGGTAATGCAATGAATTTGAAGCCATTAAAGATTGATGCACCGCGATTCGAAAGTGGAGATCCTCAAGGTTGGATTTTCAAGATTCAATGGTATTTCGATTTTCACAATGCATCTGAAGAAATGAGATTACAAATTGCTCTGTTGTATTTTGATGGGAAGGCATTGGCTTGGTATCAATGGCGTTAAAAGAACACCAAGATTTTTTCTTGGAGTGATTTCTTGCAATCTCTTCAAGTGAGATTTGGTCCATCGGAGTTGGAGGACTATCAAGGGAAGTTATCTAAGTTGGTACAGACAAGGTCAATACTAGAGTATCAAGAGGAATTTGAGAATCTTTCCAACAAGGTAAATGGGTTGTCAGAATCTTTCTTGCTCGGTTGCTTTGTTTTTGGTTTAAAACCTACCATTCAACATAAGGTAGCATTTTTTCAACCTACAAACTTGACTAAGGCAATGGCTTTAACAAAAATTCAGGAACTCAAACTTCAACAATGAAATACAACACCCAAACTGTTCTCCCCTTATCCACCTATATTGCCAAACCCACAACAAAAACCTTTTAATTCTTCAACAAACTTTACCAAACCAATACATGCAAACACTTCCAAACCTTTACCGAATACTAGCTAGAATTCAACCTACAACAGCACCAATAACCAACCCAAAAACAATGTCCATAAGTTGTCCCAAAGCCAAATTCAGGCCAGACGTGAAAAAGGTTTATACTTCTACTGTGATGAGAAGTATACTTTTGCCCACAATTGCAGAGCTTCAGCACATATATTGATAGTTCCTGATTTTGATGAAATTAATTTTGAAGAATTCGAAGAGTCAAGCATTGCAAAGAAGAGTGACGAAGCTATAGATGTTATTAGTGGCACACCCCAAATCAGTTTACATGCTATGTCAGGGATTTTGATGCCTCAAACACTGAAATTTAGAGGCTCAATTGGGAAATAGAGGTACAAATTTTAGTTGATAGGGGAAGCAACCATAATTTTTTACAATCAAGGTGGTTTCGATGCTCAATTTGCCAATCACTAGTGATAGACAATTTGAGGTTATGGTGGGTAATGATGAAACGCTGAAATGTGAGGGATTATGTACGGCGATACCTGTGCAAATTCAAAAGCGTGTTTTCTTGGTTGATTTTTATATTTTGCCGATTCAGGGAGCTGAACTGGTGTTAGGGGTCTAGTGGTTACAACTCTTGGGGCCCATTTTAATTGATTATCAGAAGCTAATCATGGAATTCTCGTGTGATGATGAGATAATTCGTTTGCAAGGTGACAAACAATGTTGTCAGCAACAGATGTCAATGATTCAATTACGAAAGATGCAGGACAAATGTGTTATTTCCTCTATGTTCTAGATTACATTGCTACAAGAGAAGGAGGGTTTGAAGGAAGTTGAATTGAATGTTGATGTACAACGGTTACTGCAGGAGTTCGAAGATGTATTTGATGAGCCTAAAACATTGTCGTCGTATCGAGAAATGGATCATGAGATTCATCTACTACCGAATTTGACTCCAATAAATGTCAAACCTTACCACTATCCACACTTTCAAAAAGAAGAAATAGAGAAACAAGTGTATGAGATGTTACAATTAGGCATCATTCGACCAAGTACATCACCATTTTCTTCTCCTGTTTTGCTAGTTAAAAGAAAGGATTGAACTTGGAGATTTTGTATTGACTATAAGGCTCTAAATAACATCACGGTGCGAGATAGATTTCCAATTCCAACTACTGATGAATTAATGGATGAATTAGGGTGGTTCAACAATTTTTTCTAAGTTGGATTTAAGAGCAGGATACCACCAAATAAGAGTGAAACCAGCTGATGTTCACAAGACAGATTTTAGGACACACCAAAGGCATTATGAGTTTTTAGTAATGTCATTCGGTTTAACTAACGCACCCTCTACATTTCAAGCAACAATGAATATGATTTTAAAGCCATTTTTTAGGAGATTTGTAGCCGTTTTTTTTTTATGACATATTATTGAACAGTCCTAGTTTGGAAGAGCATTTGATTCATTTTCGAATGGTTTTACAAAAGTTGACCGACAACCAGTTTTTGGTGAAAAAGAGTAAATATGCTTTTGCGCAAAGTTTAGTAGAATACTTAGGCCATATTGTGTCAGGTATGGGAGTCAGCATGGATAGAAACAAAGTGCAAGCTATGTTAGATTGGCCTTTACCAAATAATCTTAAACAGTTAAGAGGATTCCTAGGTTTAACGGGCTGTTATCGAAGATTTGTTCGATCATATGCTACCATTGCAGTACCACTTACTGATTTGCTTTAAACAGATGCATTTCAGTGGAGCCC
The DNA here is from genome assembly GCA_021234005.1 of Nephelium lappaceum. NCBI lineage: Eukaryota > Viridiplantae > Streptophyta > Magnoliopsida > Sapindales > Sapindaceae > Nephelium > Nephelium lappaceum. Next base: position 117,627 of record JAIZFV010000005.1, read on the forward strand.
TGTTGCACAAGCAGCTTTTGATAAACTGAAGTTGGCTATGAGCTTAGCACCAATGTTAGTTTTGCAAAATTTTGAACAGGATTTTGTAGTTGAAACAGATGCTTCTAACCTGGGAATTTGAGCGGTGCTAATGCAACATAAACACCCAATTTCCTACTTTAGCAAAAAGCTTTCACTCCGAATGCAACAAGCTTATGCATATGTAAGGAAGTTATATGTGATAATAGAGGTAGTTAAGAAATGACATCAGTATCTACTTGGAAGACATTTATCATCAGAACGAATAAAAAAAGTTTACGTACTCTATTAGATCAAGTAGTTCAAACACCGGAGCAACAACAATACTTAGCCAAGTTAATTGGATATCAGTATACCATTGTTTACAAGCTGGGCAAGGAGAATAAGGCAGTAGATGCTCTATCACGACAACCTGATGATGTGGGAATGTAGTTTTTGGCATTGTCTCAATTGCGTTTTGAACTTTTAGATTTGCTCAGACAAGAGAATATGACTTCGAAGTTCTTTCAAAATTTATACAAGCAAATGGCTGCGAATTCAGATGAATTAAATGAATATGAGTCACGGGATGAGTTATTGCTGGACAAAGGGAAGCTGCTGTTAAATCCAAATTCACCTTTAGTACAACAAGTATTACATGAGTGTCATATAACATTGATGAGAAGCCATGGGGGAATTCAAAAAACGATAGCAAAGGTATGTGTTGCGTTCACATAAAAGGGACTTAAAAATGATGTTCAAAAGTATGTCACGACATGTTTAGTTTGTTAGAAAATAAAATATCACAATCGTGCACCTGCGGGGTTGATGCAATCGTTACCGATTTCTGAGAGGATTTAGGAAGACTTGTCTATGGACTTTAAAACGAGTCTTCCTAATTCACATGGTTGTACAACTATTCTAGTGGTGGTCGATAGGCTCTCAAAGGAAGCTCATTTTGGAGCATTAACCAAGACCTATTCGGCTCTTAAAGTTGCTAAGTTGTTTGCCCAAATGGTTTGTAAGCTACATGGTTTACCATGCTTTATTGTTTCTGATAGAGATGTTGTGTTTTTCAGCAAATTTTGGTGTGAATTATTTGCTTTGAGTGATACTGTTCTTAAAAGGAGTACGACTTATCACCCGTAATCGAATAATCAGTCTAAAATGGTTAATAGAGTGTTGGAGCAATATTTGAGATGTTTTGTGGCAGAGTATCCGAGAAGATAGGTTAAAATACTTCATTGGGCTGAATATTGCTATAACTTATCATTCCATTCTTTAGCAGGAATGACTTCGTTTAAAGCAGTATATGGTCTTGAACCTCCTTCACTACTTGATTATGTTCCAATGACAGCTTCAACAGAATTGGTAGATAGGATGTTGATAGATAGACAGGAGGTGCTACAACAACTCAAGAACAATTTAGAGAGAGCTCAAGCTGTAATGAAGAGAGCTGCAGATGCTCATAGGTGTGATGTGCAGTTCCGACCTGGAGATATGGTATTGGTACGGTTACAACCTTATCGACAGATATCTGTGGCTAATAGGGAGTCAAACAAGTTAGTTGCAAGGTATTTTGGTCCTTTTAAGGTTCTCGAACACATTGGACAGGTGGCGTACAAATTGGAGTTGCCAAGTACAGCTAGAATTCATGATGTATTTCATGTTTCACTATTGAAAGAATTTCATGGAGATGCTAAGGAGGAATGTATGCAGTTGCCACAAGACATCATCAACTCTAAGTCGATTTTGGAACCACAAGGAGTGCTACAGAGTAGAGTCATAACCATGGAATAAAAACTCGGCCGAGTTGGCCGAGTTCTCGCCGAGGACTCGCCGCTCGGCCAGCTGCCGAGCCGAGTAGCACCGGATCAGCAGCACAAATCGGCTCAGGTCAAAAATCGGCCCAACTCGGCCACAACTCGGCCCAACTCGGTGTAACTCGGCCCAACTCGGCTTAACTCGGTCAACTCGGCGCTGTTTCAACTCGGCGCTTTTTTTTTTTGAATTTTTTCGTCCCCAAAACGGCGTCGTTTTGGAATGCCCAAAACGACGTCATTTTGGCGTCACTTATATCAGTCACGCAGCTCATTTTTCTCAGCTTCTCTTCTGTTCTGTTCTGTAACTTCTTCTTCAGCCTTCTGCGTCGTCGATCTCTGCAGGTCTGCTCGTCACTGTCGTCGATCTCTGCTTGTCCGTCGCGCCGTCCGTCGTCGTCGTCGTCGCAGCCATCGTCGCCGACGCCGTCTGTCATCATCTTCATCACCCGAACCCGACCCGAAGGCCGAATCTGGTTTGTTATTTTGTAACTTTTGTTATCATTTTTTTTTTGCTTTTAAGTTTTTAACACAATTTGATTGATTATATAAGCTATAGTTGTCTAAGAAATTTAGATTTTGGAGTTGATTATGTGATTATGTCTTATAAATTATTTATATTTGTTTAGGGTTTTGTATTTTTGATTTTTTGTTACATTGATGGGATTTTTGTTATATTAGTAGCATCAATATTTGTTTTTTATTTTTTGGGTGTTATATAGAATAATATATAGATATCTATTTAAATGTTTTCATGCTTAAATATTTGTTTGATGATTTGAATCATTAGATTATTTAATGAATTAATGTAGACATGGAGAATGAATCATCGGGAGCCTCCGTTACCAAATCTCTTAAACGGAATTCAGGTGATATTGGATGGGATTATGGGAAGTTGGTTGATGCGAACAATATGGAAAGAGTGCAGTGCATATTGTGTGGGAAGATTATGTCTGGAGGGATACATAGATTGAAGGAACATGTGGCACACATATTCGGAAATGTGGCTAAATGTTCAAAAGCAAAACCGGAAGATACAAATAGATGTAGGAATGCACTAATGGAGTCAAAAAATAAAAAAAGAAATAAGATGATGGAGGACAAATTGAAGAGAGGAGAAGTAAATATCAACCAACAAGAGGAGATGGAAGAAGTAGAGGTGGGAGGGGTAAGGAAAGAGGCTCATCATCTTGGCCCTATAGATAGGTTTACAAGATCCATTGATCCGGAGTCGTCACTAAATTCAAGGAAGTCAATGCGGCAACAAAACATCAATGAAACACTTTTTAAAGAGAGGCTCGATCATGTGCACAATTGGGTGACTACTTGGATGTTTAATAGAGCCGTTCCATGGAATGTTGTTATGAATGATGATTTCATGCGTGCTTGTGAAGCAATTGGTCAGTTTGGGCCGGGTTATAAACCTCCCAATTATTATGAAATCGGGGAGCGATATTTGCCGAATAAAGTGGAAGAAACCAAGTTGTTGTTAAAAAGGCAAGAAGGAGAGTGGGTTGCAAATGGATGCTCAATTATGACAGATGCTTGGACGGATAGGAAAAGGAGGAGCATAATGAATTTGTGTGTGAATTGCAGGTATAAATTTTATATAATTTATCTACTATACAATGTTAACCGCATATTATATTATTTAAATTTAATATCTTATGCTTTTAGTGTATTTTTTACTTTCTTAATGTGTTCTTTAATCTAATTTATATTTGATTGTTACTTGAATTTGATTATTGCAGGTTAGGAACCGCTTTCCTTTCTTCCAAGGATTGTTCTGATGTAGCACACACTGCGGGACACATTTTCGAGTATGTGAATGGATGCATTAATCAAGTTGGACCCGAAAATGTTGTTCAAATTGTAACCGACAATGCTAGCAACAATATGGGCGCTGCCAAGATTTTGAAAGAGAAAAGACCAAACATATTTTGGACCTCATGTGCTACTCACACCATCAACCTTATGCTAGAAAGTATTAGTAAGCTTTCGAGGTTCAGCAAGTACATTGAGCAAGCAAAGCGGATGACAATCTTCATTTATGGTCATCACAAGACTTTGGCAATGATGAGGTCTTTCACAAAGAAGAGGGATATAGTGAGGCCGGGTAAGACAAGATTTGCATCCGCTTTCCTTACTTTGCAAAGCTTGATGAATAACAAAAATGCTTTGAAAGCAATGTTTGGTAGTGGGGAATGGGAGAAGTACAAATTCTCAAAAAGTAGTAAAGGGAAATTGGCTTACGAAACTTTGATGAGTTTGGCATTTTGGAATGGTGTGACATGTTGTTTGAAGGTTTTTGCACCTTTGATTAAAGTGTTGAGATTGGTGGATGGGGATCAAAAGCCATCAATGCCTTGGTTATATGGAGAATTAAGAAGGGTTAAACAAGAAATTAAAGAGGCCTTGAACAACGTGGAAAATAATTATCGGCCAATTATTGAAAAGATTGATGAAAAAATGAAAAATCAGCTAGATTCTCCATTGCATATGACGGCATTTCTATTGAACCCCTATTACCACTACAAGGATTTAAGCATTTCCGATGAAACTGAGTTGTTGAATGCCTTTTTAGAGTGTGTAGGGACTTTTCATCATGGTGATATAATCTCTCAAGATGTAATTATCATGACTGAATGGCCACAGTATAAGATGAAGGAGGGTCATTTTGGGAGACCGTTGGCCATTAAAGGATGTGACACTGATTCTAAGGATCCAGGTAAAAAATTAAACATTCTATTTCATATAAATTGTTTTTATTTGTTTTTTTTTTGTTTACTAATTACTATTATTTATATTTATGAAAATATATCTTTCAATAATTAATTTTATATGTGATTATGTTTTATGGTGTAGTTAATTGGTAGAGCATGTTTGGAGGCCACACACCTAACTTGCATAAAATGGCAAAGAGGATTCTTTCATTGACAACTAGTTCATCCGGATGTGAAAGAAATTGGAGCAATTTTGAATGGGTTAGTGTAATATCCATAGCTTATTTTTAATGTTTTAAATTTTAATTATTTATTAACTTATTCAATTTTAATTTTTAAATCTTATGTAGATACATACGAAGAAAAGGAATAGACTCAATACGAATCGATTGAACGATCTCGTCTTTGTTAATTTCAATTCACAGTTATCAAGGAAAATGAACCAACAGACTAAGAAGAATGTTGATGTGCTATTAGCACCTGATGTTGATGCTACTGATGCACAAGGATGGCTTGTTCCAGGTGGTGATGATGATGATGAAGTACGGTCCGGTTTGGAACGACCGAGGCAACTTGATGAAGATGATTTTGATTCTACAGAGGAGGAGATGGAGAGAGGGGAGAAGAACTTTGATGTAGAATTTGAGTCCGACAATGAACAAGTTATGGAAGACGTTTATGGAGATGATGAAGAGTGGTTACGTCTTTCTCCTTGCCCTTAAGGTTTTTAGGGCCTTTACATATTTGATATTTTCATGAACTTTTCCTTTTGGTTGCTATTTTGTTTTTGCTATGTTATCATTTATATATTATATATGATGTTGGTTGTGTACTTGTGTTTGAGATTGAAAGAAGGATGGAAGATTCTAAGTAGTTTAGATGTGATGGACTTTTGAAGTGTTGTTATTTTTGTTTATTACAGGTGGAATTGTTAAAAACATAGTGGTTATGCTGCCGAAATTTTTAAGATATCTAGTATTTATAATTATGTAATTGTGTTAAAGTGACTTTGAAAATTGTATGAGATAGGTTTGATGTTGTTTTGTGGTCATATGATTATATTTTGATCATATAGAAAATTTTTAATTTTATTTTTTATTGGTTTGACCTGGTTTGACCATTGGTCAACGGTTTGACCGTTGACCGATGGTCAAACCGAGTACTCACCGAGTTGCCGAGTACTCGCTACTCGCTGCCTCGCCGGTCGAGTAGCGAGTAGCGAGTTTTGGAACACTGGTCATAACCAAGCAAGGATAGCAATGTAACCAAGTTTTGATTTAGTGGACTGGTTTACCTGCAGAGGCTGCTACGTGGGAAGATGTTTTGGAGTTTGTGAACCATTATCCTGATTTCAACCTTGAGGACAAGGTTGTTGTCAACGGGGGGTGTATTGATGTGAATAAAGTGACAAATGCACATGTGGAAGAGCAGAATAAAGTAATAAGCAGACCAAGGAGAGAAATCAAGAGGCCTTCGAGATTCTTAGAATGAGTAATAATGGTGTGTTAGGCAAAAGACTTGGGTTTGCAATAGAAATTAGTGGAAGTTGTAACTGAAAAAAAAATAATTGTAGCAAGTTTGTTGTAACAGAGAGGAATGAATAAAAAGCACTGTGAATTGAGAGTGAGCATCTTAGTCATTCACTCCAATTTTATTGTCTCTATTCTCATTTCTTTTCTTCTAAACTTTCCATATCCATTCCCAAATTCTTCTCTCATCTCCAGTTTATTTTTCTCTCTCTTCTCATTTCAGTTTCTCTGTCATCCCCCACACCTACATCATAATGCAATCTACAAACCACTCTCAAGACAGCTTTGAAAAGCAATTAATTCGGCCACCAGAAGAGTATTACATACATGAGAGGATGTTTAACCTAATTTTGATATTATAACTTGATTTTATTATATAATAAGAAAGTTTTTACCCAAATTTTAAAATATAGGAATTTTTTTTTTTAAGAAGGATCAAACCTTAAAAAGTTTTTGTCAAATCCTGTTTAAATAATAAACACGGTTTTTTTATACTTAAAGATTGAGGTTTTAACTCAAATTTAAAATTATAAAATGATTTGAATAGATAATGAAAAATATTTTATTCTAAAGATAATTGCCATATTTAATCACTTTGGATCAAAAAACATTTATGATTAGTTTTATTTTTTATTTCATTTTCAAATGACTCAAATACCCTTATATAACCCTAATTTTCTCCAGCTTCAAAAGAAAGAAAGAAAAAAAAAAAACCTAATTTCATCCCTCTTATGAAAATAATTGATAAAGGGAAACAAAAAAAAGAAAAAAAGAACGCTGGCATTGTGAATATGAAGGCCTCTGGCTTGAGAGAGAAAGTAACATGTACGTTTTTTTTTTTTTTTTTTTTTTCACCCAAAAAAAAAAAATTTAATTCAACTTGACAAATAGAGTAAATGCTTGTATGTAGTCACAAGTCAGCCCGTGATAAAAATAAAACATAAATAATTAGCAAGCCTTTTAAATTAATAAGTAATAAGAAAAACTACAATAGTATTATAGGAAAATCCATAAGTCTTGAGTCACAATGCAATTGATAAATGGACACCCAAACATTAGATAACCAAATGATGCTTAAATTAAACCGTTTGAGTTTCTCAACAGCTAGAAATGAGAATAAAATAAAATAACATAATTATTTATCATAATTCCTCACATAGCCAGCTTTTTGTGCATTTATAAGCATTTACGATGTCCAACTTTAATAAGCAATCCATCTCATCCCAAGAAACTTTGGGAGGACGGCATGAGACTTGAATTGATAAAAAATTACGGGCCATTCTTGCAAGAGTTGGAAAGTACCGAGCATGAGCTCGCCACCATTCAAGTACATCAAAATCTTTGATTGAAGGAAATTTGACCTCTTCAAAATAAAGACGAAGTTCCGGATTCAGCCACTGGACGTGATCCAGTTCATGAGAAGATTTACACAATTTCCCCAAAGGATCTAGTATTTCATATGAGAATGAAGAATTGTTTTCTTCTACTTCTGAAGTACATTTGTTGATGCCACTTGCATATTCATAGTAAATTTTGTTAAAGTAATCCCTGAATTTTGTAAATTCAGTCTTCCCTTCATCACCAAAGATCTTCTTATACCAGTTTTTCACAATATCCATTTTGAATCGCGGATCAAGTGTCGAAGCAACGGCTAGAACTAAATTATAGTCATTCCAAAATTTGTCTACTTTGTCCATCAACTCATCATCAACATCATCAATACCACATTTCCTCAATTCTTCGCGACACTTATATGTCCTACAAAGCAGGGGAAAATGGGTATTTGTAGTATTGTAGTTGTTCCAATATGGTCGATGAAAAACGCCATTGCCTTCAAGACACTCGTAAATTGCCTTTAGTGCATCCCATTCTTCTTTTGTTAAATTTTGAAAATGGAGATGACTATTCTCTAAGTAAAAAAATGTTTCTTTGAGACCCAATAGACTCTTAAAAGCACCCAAAAAATCGTTGTCTGTACCCCACAAGATTTTCTCCGACAATTCTGTAACATCTATTGCATTCCGAACATTTTCATTATTACTTATATTATGAAAAAGTATTTTTAGCTTGTCACATAAACAATCCTGGATTACAAACAGAAGAAAATTATCAGGTTGATCACAAGGAAAGAAAAAGCTTTCAATACATAACTTGTTATTGAAAAGGAGTGAACCTTCAGTACTAAACCAGTCTTCTCTGATCTCATTACAACTCATCAACGAAGACAAAGTATCAAACTCATCCCCTATAACCATGGCAGATATATCATTTTCAATTCCCCATTCCAAAAGTACATTTTTCACACATTGCTCATTGAACATGCCTCCAAAATATTTAAAGCCGATGATCTTGTTCTTCAATTTCCAATCATCATCAATGAACCAGATCATCAAACAAGCATGCGGGGAAATTCTTTTGTAAGGGTTAAACACAAGCGACCTGAGAGTTTTGAAAGTTTCTCAAAATAATTGCAGAGCTTTTCCTTCTCTTCCTTGTAAACATCAATTATGTAACCCACGTTCGTGGAGTTTATAAGCTTTGCATTACCTTGCTTAATAATCATTCTTGCCAAATCCAAGTGATTCAATTGTTGATCCATCACAGATTTCTCTTGAATGACAATCGGATTACTTAAATTACCTGCTAAGTTGGCTGGTTCATCTCCACCCCCATCTCCATTTCTTTTTCTTTGGCAACTTATGAAGTGATTTCTGAGATGAGTAGTTCCTAACTTACTTGAACCATCAAAGTCCTTCTCACAAACTTTACATCTGGCCCAGTCCTTCCCATTTTCATCTTTATACTTCTCAAAGTCCTCCCAAATCTTTGACCTCAACTTTCTTTGTTTAACAACTGAAGATTCGCCTAATTCTAGGCCCACCCTCTTATTGCCAGCATTTTGTTGTCCGATATGTTGAGAGGCGTCCTTTTCAACATACAAGTAAAATAAATGATTGACATGATAAGTAATACAAGTAAAACCAAGTATGACATGAATGATTCGAGAAACTAACATTAATTCTAACTCAAATTATTCATATGTACAAACAAATCAATATAAATAATAGGCTATTAATATAGACAAATGGACATGAAAATATTACTCAAATTGATAGAGATAGACGTACTTGTTTCTCATTAGGCATATCGGGATGTAAAATTGAGGGTGTTGAGGTTCCACTAGGCCAACAAGACATAGTATTGCACTTAACAGCCTATTAAACAAACATAATCATAAGAACTTCTATATATTTATACAAGGTAATGTGATGCATAACTTTTAAAAAGTTAGGTGATCTTCACAACTTGCTAAACAAACATAATCATAGCAAATAGATCGTTGGTCATCAACAGATCATGGATGATCTGGTGGGACAATTTGGTGCGAACTAGATCATCCACGATTGGTTTGCACCAAATCGTCAACGATGATTTGGTAAAAACTAGATTTGGTTTTTTCTTTTTTATTTATTTTTTCTTTTTTTATTAATTTAGCCTAATTTTTTAATTATTGTTTAATTTAGAAAAACAATAATCATATTTAAAAAAAAAAAAACAATAGTCATATTATTATGCATGTATCAACTTTTTATTAGTCAAATGACAGGTAATATTTTGGTTTCATTAGGGGTAAAATAATCATTTTAGGTATGAGGGGTAATTTAATCTTTTTATTTATTTTTTTCGTTTGATTTGACTATGTTAGTTTGGAATTTTTTGATGGATTTTAGAAAATTTAGAGATAAAAAGAGTTGTTTCCAAAAGAATTATAAAAACTTGATTATTTTCGATACTTCAGAAACTCAAATGAAATTTAAAAAAAAAAAAATTAAAAATAGTGGTGATTATAAATACATGAATGATCTGAAAATTATGCAATCTAAAAAGCAAAATTAAGTTAAGATTTGGGATTTGATATACAAAGAACAAGAAATCAATAGGTTATATATATTATTCATTAATAGGAAAATGACTGATCTACTTACTTGCGAAGGAAAGGAGTAGATCGCTCGTCTTTCAATCCCCTAAATTTTGTTTGAACCAGAGATACGATACCTGCAGCTTCCTTGCAAATTAGACTACACAATATCACTGATTGTTTGATCTTTTCATTGTTAGACAATATATATGACTGTTATGCATATAATAATAGCAAGAACACCCAAAGTCAAATATAGAGGCTCTCAACCCTGAATTAAAAAAAAAAAAAAAAATTGGAGGCTGTCTTTTTCTTCAATTTTTTTTTTTTTTTTTTTGAGAGATCTTTTTTCTCCACTTTATTAAAAAGTGATTCATTGGAAATTTCCTTCCATAATGGTACGTCACCAGCCATTATGGAAGGAAATTTCCAAGAAGAGAGAAGCTGTGTTTACCAACCGTTATGGAGGGAAATTTCTCTTCTACTTTGTTCAATTTTAAATTATGAGATATCCTTTCAAAAAAATATATATATAAATTATGAGATATATTGTGTAAAGGATAAGTATCATTATATTAAAATGTTAAAATATTATATTAAATATTTGTGTGCTTATCTTGGGATCTTTCGTTGGTGTTTTGCTAGTCATCCGTATGGAGGCTTTGTTGATTATTCTTGTTTCGTTCCTAAGTAACAGAATATGATGATATGTGAATGGATTTTAGCTTATGGATCTCTTCTTGTACTTTCTAATGTGTATTCACTAATAGCTGTTGTTATCCAATAATTTGTTTTGAAGATGAACACATATAATTTCTTTTCGGTGCAGTTTTGTAACGGGTATGCTATTCCAAAGACAAATTAGAACATTTCAAAGATGTTACTACGCATGATATTGTTTGTTCCCTGGTAAATACGCTGTATGTGCTAAATATATGTTTGCTTGTGTGCTCTGTGAAAGAGTAGAGTTTGAGTTTCTAATATTTGTTGTGCCTTTTTTCATTTTGCAGAAAAATGGTGGAGTGATATTGAGGGAAGAGGATGTTGCTGTTAGCAATGTCAGGATTGATTTTACTCGTGGAAAGTCTAATCCTCTTGAAAGATGTTGGAAGAAGTCTAAATCAATGTTTAATTTAATTAATCATTTCATTATGTTTAATGTTTCGTTATCCAATACATTATTATTGCCTTCAATCCACGATTGTCATCAATTATCCATGCTTGCCATTAGTTATTTTAATAATTATAATGTTAAAGCCAACTTTCACAAAAATATTAATAAAAGTCTGCAGTGTCACAATCTCAAGGGCAAAATGGTAACTTTACTATAATTAATTATACATCCAACAGTGTTATACAAGCAAAAGCTGCATAACAAAAAATGACTCCAAGGATAAAATTGTAATTTTAACAAAGATTACTTAAAAACCCATCAAGGGTATTTTCGTAATTATGTATTGTTGTAATATTAAACTATGGACGGTCTTTTTATCCATTTCAGCTGAGTCCAAGGGTAAATGAGTATTTTCATGTTTTCCGTTAAGTTTGATAGTCAGTTGATTAACGAAGGGACTAATTTGACATTTTCTCGAAACATTCGGGATGATTTTATCTTTTCTCGAAACATAGTTAAAAATTTCACATTTTTTCAAAAACTTAGAGACTAAAATGATTTTTATTCTTGATTAAATAATTACATATATTGAAATAATCAAATTATTTATATAATTTGTGAATGTGTCCATAAAATTTATGTGACACTAATAATTGGACAATACAATTATATTTTTCCCTACCTTTATGTGGTTGTAAGCTAGTATAGGGACTAAATTGAACTATGATTTGAGTTTTAGTAATATCGAAATTATTGATTCATCTCTTTAATTAAACAATTTACAATTATTAATCTTTAATTTACTACATTAAAAACTCAAGGTTGTACTCTCAAAATTGTAGATGTTTTACACAATCTGAATTTTCAATGTCTATCAATTTAATCATTTCATATAGTTTGACCCTCTATGAATAATTCATAATTAGACTAGGTTATTAAAGCTTGTGATACCTTTCTAATTATATCTTGTTCTATTAAGTATAATTGATTATTTAATGAACAATATATCCATAACAACTTATACATTTATCTTTCTATTTACTCATAAACAGAAAGTCAAATGCTCTCATTGTTTAATACCAGAATAAACATTTAAGGGAATTACTCTTCTACTTCTCACAAGGTGTGGGTTCCAATATTATGCAAGATACTCCTAGTAATCTATTAAATCATATCTCCAAAACACGAAGCTCATTGATCATCACTTTATAACGGTCTCACCTATGTAAATAAAAAAATATGACCCAACAAATAGGAGTCTATAATATATTCAGGATTAAGATCAATTCATATATAATCATTAGGTTGATAAATATGAATTTCTTTGTTAAACGGATATTAATAAGAAATTAATTTTTATCGTAGTCGAGTCTTATATAATCTCTATTATATAAGGTATCTCCATTATTATGTCGACACATAAACGATTCTAGATAAAATCATCGTATCAAATACAAAATAGACCATAGCTATATATTTATCACAAACAAAATACACAGCTTTATTTGTTTTCTGTAGCTTCTTATATATAACACTCATATACTTAGTTTGAAGCTACATAAATAATCATGGATAATTGATGACATTCGTATGGAGCAAATATTTTATAAATGCACATAAATTGAATAAACATATTTTATTTATTATTTATATGAATATTTACAAATTACAACTCTTAGGGCATAAATCCTAACACAAATATGAAAGAAAAATGCACTAACAATTTTAGTTATGAATAGATGTATTAGAGACTACAATGTTACTGCTTATAAAAGTTAGAAATTCGTCACCTTTGAAAAAGTCGCAAAATGACTAAACCTCAACAAAACCTTATTTGATATGTAATTGCCATTAAAATTAAAAATGGAAGATCACCTCCATGGGCCGGCCTCAGTAAGGCCATTGCCTAGGGCCACACATTTACCCAAAATTTTGGAGGGCCCCAAAATAATTTTTTTATTTAGAAAGGCTAAATTTTTATTTAAATTATTATTGTAATAAATCAAACTTTTATCTAAAAAATTAACATTATCTCCAAAGTAGTAAATGAGAGTTTAAATGATAGCATTCTTTTAATAAATGAGAGTTTATTTTTTAACATATTATTGTTTTAAATATTTTAGACATAAAGGATATTTATCCTAGAGTCAAATGGTAAAAATATAAGCATCAAGATAATTTGGCATGATTTGTAAAAATTAAAGTCTTTAGATGATAATTGTTTAATTGTCTTAATCTTGAAAGTTTGTTTGAAACAAGACACATATTTTGATATTGATGATTTGGATTTATTTTCTTTTTTTGAAATATATTTGGATTTATTTTCTGAGTTAACAGTTTTGAAGGAAGTTTTCCAAGTTGAAACAAGAACAATTCTTAAAATTTTGTACAAAAATTAAAGGATTGCTTATAGAATATTGTTAACCATAACTATTACATTTGCTTTATTGGAGAGAAGTTTTTTGAAATAAAAATTATAAAATCATTTTTACAGTCAACTATGTCACGAGAAAAATTAAGAGAAGATTACGGAATAACCCTTTTTAAGACTGAAGTTGAAAAGTAACCAATTTTTTTAGATTTTTTATTTTTAAAGTGTATTTTTGTTCAAAAACAGTTATTCTTATAAAATTTTAAAATAAAGGTTAGTGTTCAATTTATATCTGAAAAAAAAAAGGTTATTTATTAAAAAAAAAAAACGATGATTAAATAAATTAGTCATCATTTTTATTGAGAAAAATTTGGCATGAAAATTTAATTAGTGATTTTGCATCTCAAAATGCAAGAAAAGTATATTTTAATTGAGTATTTGAATGCATTGCAGGCATGCTGCTAAAAAGATGGATAGAAGGAGCACATCAAGTCTTAGATGTGATATGGCACTTCTTCTCAAGATTTTTCTTTTGAAAAGTATAATATTTTTTATTATTTTTTATTCTTGCAATTATATTTTAAGACCTATTTCACTTTACATTTTATTTTATTATTATTATTTTTAACTTGCATTATGTAATTTGTCCTCTAAATAATAGGAATTTATTTGGAAAGAATAATATCGCATCATAACTTCATCTAGGGCCTCCCACTAACTTTAACTAAGGCTGGCCCTGCCTCTAATATCATTTACCATTAACAAATAACACTTAACAAAGGAAGAATCGGTGTAAAACAAATAATTTTTTCCTTATCTGTAGATGTAATTAAGTAAAACCTTAAAAAATATAAAAATTAATGGTGCATTTATAATACATATATATATAAGTAATTTTATCATCAGTACCTTCTAACTTGATAAAAGTTAACACCAAACAATCTCAATCATAAACGATATCTAATGGATAGAAAAAAAAAAACAAAAAACAAAAATATAAATAAATAATTATATTATATTAGAGTAATAAATTCCTAATTTATTACTCTAATATAATGATACACTGAAGTAAATTGTAAAATTTTATTAATCTAATATGATATAATTATTCATTTCCATATTTGTTTTTTTTTTTTTTTTGTCTATTAGATCTAATCTACATTTGAAATTGTTTGATTTTAACTTTTATAAAATTAGGAAGTATTGATAGCATAATTGCTATATATATATATATATATCTATAAATCTCTTGACGCTAAGTCAGATGTCTATTGAGCAGTCCGAAAATTTCTATTTCCAAGATAGCAGAAGGCTACCCCCAATTAGTGAAAAAATTGTCACTCTTAAGGTGGCCCCATGATATTGAATCAAACACTTGTTTGGATAAGCAAGGCAAGGAAGGTAGATGTCACTACATCAACCAGCCAATCTCCATTTATAATCCATTCTGGTTATACAAAGATGGTGATGTTTTAACTAGAGCTACATGTAAGTCACATTTTGGATCTATAAGCATTGGATTTCCATGTCATCCGTTAATAATTCAATATTTGTTTACATTGGGGATTTTTTTTTTTTTTTATATGTTTCGTAATTTATAAGATTCATTAGTTTATAAAATAGGTTAGGTTTTGACTGAGTTCAAGCTTATGCACAACATGATCGTATCAAATCTTTCAATTAAATTATAATAGATAGAATCTTCATAATGTCTTAAAGTGCAATGACAAACAAAATAACAAATATTCAAAACCTGCTAAAAATATTGATTAATCAAACCTAATTAGACAATGCTCCTCATTGCTCACATCATTCTTGCTCTCACTGTGAATCGAAGGAAATGTATGAAAACAAATCCAATGATATTTAATTGAATTTTAGTTTGTTCAACTTCCAATTTGTTGATTTGAAGCTAGATAATCCAATTTAATTCATAATAATAGAGGGGCATGTGTGTATGTATTATTAATTGTTTTATCCCTGTAAGGTTTATTTTGACACACGAATTTAATTTTGCATGTTAATTACACCATACCCCATCTCATTAGTAAAAAAAAATAAAAATAAAAACTAATGGTCGACTAAATGTTTCAGTTGGAATGATCAAAATGCCCATCAACAGTTAAAAATGTTTTTGTTGATTTTGTCCCAAGATAATGGGAAAAAAAGGTTCATTTATAGAAAAAAACAAAATTACAAAAATTAAAAAAGTAGGAATTTCAGTGTCCATATTTGGGAGTTCTTAAAAACCATGATATTTTCAAAAATAAAAATACAAAAAAATCATCCATCATTGTGATGGACAGAGAAGATAAAAAAATATTATGTTATGAAAAATTATAAAAATAAAATAAAATTGGAGATCAATCCAGCAATTCTTCTTCTATATGAAGAGCAAATCAAGGCCTGGATTTGCGACAGAACCTAGATTTGGTCTTAATCATAATGGACCAAAATGATCTCCATGTCCATTGCGATGAAGATAATGATGATGGGATCTCCATGGCTAATAGGGACAGATCAATTTCCATCTCCATATAAATCTCCATGTAGATGAAAATGGTGGAGATCTTTTTATTTTTTTAATCTCAATTATTCATATCAATTAAAGATGGATCATAGAGATACATCTCTTTTTTTTAAAAAAAAAAATATATATATTAAAAAAATTGTTGTATTTATCAAAAACATTAATACTAGATAAATTTATAGTTTATACATTCTTTTGTGTTGATTATGAAATATTTATTCATATTTAGTAATTAAAAATATATTTTAATGAAAAATATAAGGAAAACTTGCACACCCTAACTTTAGGTGAAATTGCATCTATATCAAAAGATCCCCTAGATTTCGTAGACCACATGGTTGACTAATGGAAGTTAAAGGTCAGGAGGATAAAATAGATATTTCATTATATAAATGAAAAAATAAGCCAATGATAGCATGCCATGTCTTCCCCCATAATTTTCTTTGTGGATTTGAAAATTAATTAAAAACAAAAATAAAAAACGTAAATCAATATTAAAAAATTATTAAAAAAAATAAAAAAGGATAATTGATCTATCTGTCCTTTTTTAGAACCTGGAGACTCAAGAAAATGATATGATCTCCTCCAAAATGGCGGTGACCAGATGTCTCTACGGAATTTTCCAAAAATTAAGGAATGTTTGTGCAATTTTTTCAAAATATGAATGTATTAAGTTTTTAATAATTAATAAACTATATATTATATTTTATTTAATACATAAATAAATAAAAAATGATTCTTTGTTAATATTGATACAGTTGTAACCTTGTTTATGAAAGAAATTTAAATTTAAGTAGTATATGAGAGAGAAAAAATGTAATAATTTTAATAATCTATTATTTTGTATTCTGATGTGTCGTTAGATTATAAAAAACTTGACAAAAAAATATATACATAATAGAGAATCTTTGCTCTAAGTAAACAATAAAAGAGGTTGGACGTGGAGTCAAGGCAAAGGAGTTAACCCCACAAACCTGCCCTATTTTCAAAACAGGCTATAAAATCAATCCTAAACTTGTCTAAAACCCATTTATTTTACTTTTAATCTCATCCCACTTAGGGTGGAAGGAGATTCACAAATTTGAATGTTTTTAGGAAAAATTTAACTTTAGTCTCTAACATTTAATGAAATATTACCTTTTTACTTATGTGTTTTAAATACCCGTTATCTCTAAGGTTTGAGAAATTCATCAAATTGGTTTTTCCGTTAGCTGACTATTAGACAAAATTAATAGTTAAAAGGGTATTTTGATCCTTTAATTCTGCTAGCTATTTGATTGACAAGTGTACAATTTTGGTTTAATAAAAAAATTATGAGAAAATTAAAAATAAAAACTAATAAAAAATTATATAATATTAAAAAACAAAAAAAAAACAAAATCCCAAATTCTTCTCCATCTTATTTTCTCAACACATTAAAAACAAAAAATTAAACACATTATAAATGGACACAACTTATCTTCTTCTTCATCGATTAATCGAAAAAGAGACTGCAACGCCGCCACCAAAACCTTAACTCCGAATTCAATCCCCAATAAAGCAGCCCTCAGAAGATAATTTTTCAGCAGGGAAAACACTGTTGCACCCCTTACTCGCTCTTAAAAGCCCATTATCCACTTAATGCCATGTGTTGAAAAGCTTGCTTTGGATGGCATCTAGCGTTTCACATCATTCGTCCCGTGAGGTAAGAGTTTGATGAAGATGCAGGGATTGGGAGTTAAGAAAGAAAGAAAAAAAGACTAAGATGAGAGAAATAGAATAGAGAGTTTGAGAGATGGGAAAATAAATGAAATGAAAGACAATAAAATTCTTTCTTCCTCTCCTTGATTCCTTTTATTCATTATGCGGTTCAAAGTACCAAAAAGACTCACAACTACAAACTAACTAATATAATTTAGTTACAAATTCAATTACAGCTTAAGTTACAATCAAAATACCTCTAAACAATAATTGCTAATTAGCATATCTACTGGGTTTTTTTATTTCACTTCTTACCCTGCCTTGAGCCAATGAAATCTCCTCACATTCATTTGCATACCTGTCTCCAGCTCCTGCCTCTAACTTATCAATATCTCCCTCTTCCACCTCAACCTTGTCCTTAAGGTTGAAATCAGGGTAACTTGCCTTGATAAAGCTCAAATCCTCATATATAGCCAAAATAGCAGCAATATCCTTCCACTGAATCAAAAGTTGTTCCACATTTTGGTCCTGTTGTTGCACAACTCGCCTTTGTAGAACCATCTCGGGCTCCAAAATGGGATGAATAGCAACCATGTCACACGGCAAAGGTAGCGGCTCTACTATAACATCTCCAAGGAATTTTTTTAACGAAGAAACATGGGAAACATCATGAATTCGAGTGATATTTGGCAATTCCAACTTGTATTCTACCTGTCCAACATGTTTGAGAACCTTGTATTGACCAAAATAACATTTAGCTAACTTTTTGGATGATCTCTTAGCCACGGTTATTTGTCTATATGGCAGCAACTTTATCAACACCAAATCTCCCACATCAAACTGAATCTCCCATCTGTGTTTGTCTACTTTTTTTTCTTTTTTTCATTATAGCTTGAGCTTTGAGTAAATTTGTCTTGAACTGTAACAACAAATCTTGTTTATCAATTAATAACTGGTCCACTACTTCCACGCTAGTATATAATCCAAAAGTGACGGTGGATTTCTCCCATAAACTACTTTGAACGGCATCATTTCTACTGCAGAATGAAATGTCATGTTGTATGAATATTAAGCCCAATGCAAGATTTTTGACAAACGCCTTGGTTGCTCTACTACAAAACACCTCAAGTATTGTTCTAAAACTCTATTGACCACTTCAGACTGGCCATCGAACTGTGGATGGTATGCGGTACTCCGTTTTAATATTGTTCCATTCAAAGTAAACAACTGACACCAGGACTTGCTCAGGAACACAAAATCAAGATATGAGACAATCGAACGAGGCATTCCATGTAACTTACACACCATCTGAGCAAACAAGTCAGCAACCTTAGGCACTGAATAAGTCTTTAATTAAGGGTCAAAATGCGCCTGTTTAGACAACCTATCAATGACTTAAAATAGTTGAGTACCCCTGTGATACAAGTAAGCTAGTTATGAAGTCCATAGTTAAGTCTTCCATACTCTTTCTAGCACTAGTAATGACTGCAATGACCCTCTAAGAGATTGAGTTTAGTACTTAGTTTACTGACAGATTGCATAATGCTGTACATACTACTGAATGCATTTTTTCATATCCTCACGCATAAAAGCAGTTGGAACTCTTGTTGTTGTCTTCTAGATTCCACCATGTCCTCCAACCAAAGAAATATGTGCTTCAATCAAGACCTATTGTACTAACAGAGAGGAAAAATCTAACAACAACTTTCTTTTGAACAAAAGAATCCCATCACATACCTCATAGTAAAAGAACTTTGTTAGATCACCATTCATGGTTACATATAAATTCTGAATGATATTTTCCTCCCTTAGATGGTCCAAGAGTTGAAACCGAACCTGAGATAAAGCTAAAAACTACATTCTCACTTCATCAAGGTGTCTGGATAAAGTGTCTGCAACTCAATTATTCTTTCTAGGCTTGTAGACAATCGTATATTGATATACCAACAATTAGCTAGGTAATGTTGATGCGCCGGTGTTTGAATCACTTAATCCAACAAAGCTTTGAGATTCTTCTGATCAGTCTGAATAATGAGACCGCCACCCAACAAATATTGTCTCCACTTCTTAACTGCTTAAATTATAGCATACAGTTCTCTCACATCAGTCGACGTATTCTGCATTCGAAAAGATAGTTTCTTACTAACATAAGAAACTAGATGCTCTTGCTGAAGCAAAACCGCTCCTACTCCTACGTCCAACGCTTCTGTTCCTAGTACAAAATCTAGAAGACAACAACAAAGCCTGATATAGAGTGAAGACTAATCTGCACATATTAGTTATTAGTTTTTTTGTCAAGTAGGCTAATTTGATGAATTTCTCAAATCTTAGGATGATGAGAACTAAAAACACATTATGAGTTAAAAAGTAATATTTCACCAAATGCTAGGAACTCAAGTGAAATTTCCTCCTTTTTTTACGTTCTTAGATTGAGTGCAAGGCAAATAAACAATTCACACATAACACAACATTAATTTTTATCGAATACTATCCCATATAATCCATCTTAATACCAATTCAGTCATATCCATTGCAACGAATATGATGATCTTAAATTATAAAAAATAAAAAAATAATAACCGTAAAAGTTAATATAAAAATGATATTATACATGTCAAGCATGGGACAAATTGCACAAACTCTCCTGAGCTCTATCAAAATTACATAAAAATGACGATATTTAAATATTTCACACTGACCTCTTATAAGATTTCAAAAACTCAACATAAACCTCATTTACTATTGGTTAACCACTAGTAAATTCTCACGGTCAATAGTGAAAGATGCAAAAACATTAAAATATCCTTTAGATCAAATATAGAATCAACATTTTATTTTTATAAATTTAAAATTAATATAATATATTTTTTAATTTAATTAAAAAACAAAAACAACACAAATAGGGATCCATCATCATCAACCATCAACACAAACAAAAATCAGTACCGTCATCATCAAACAAACCCAAGAGCATCATCATTAACACCATCTACAATTAACACAAGCCTTAACACCATCTGTAAAATCATCAAATCACTGTTATCTTCAAACAAAAACCACTACCATCATTATCAAACAGACCCAAGAGCAATATCATCAACACCATCTACAATCAACAAAATCATCAACACCATTTGTAAAATTATCAAACCACTACTATCATTATCAAACAGACCCCAAAACATCATCATCAGCACCATCTATAATCAACACAATCATTAACACCATCTATAAAATCATTAGCCCACACAATCAATCAATCACACACATAACAACAATAACATCTAAGAGCAACAATCAATCGCAAAATCATCAACCCAGTCCTGATGAGTGCAGCTAGTGGGAAAGGAAATCCAAAGGATTGGCAATGGATGCAAACGCAGATGCAGTGGTGATGGACTGGCGAGGATTGGTAGCTTTGAGATCGATGTCAGGGTTCTGATCTGGAAACCCAGTCGTAGAAGCCGGTCTACGCTAGAAACCTAGAAGCAGACGATGAAGAAGAAAAAGAAAAGATGATGAAGATGGACTAGGGAGGTTTGGGTTTTTGTTTTTGTTTTTGTTTTTTTTTGGTTTTTCATTAATATTTTCTTTGATGATGAAAAAGAGAAAAAAAAAAAAAAGGATGAAGAAGATGAAGAAGAAGATGAATCTAAGTTGGATGTCCATAGGTGTTGATAATGATAGGGAAGAAGAAGATGATGAGTTAAAAATGTGACTTTTAAGTTTCTATTTTTTTTAATATTAATTACATTATTTTATAATAATCTAAAGTTTTTTAAAAAAATTAAATATATATTAAATTCAAATAATTATAAGTTGTATATTGACTATTTTACCCTTAATAATTTTGACTTAATCGAGATTAACTACCAGCAGAGGAGGTTTGTACTAAGTTTTTAGAATCTCAAGTAGTAAGAGTACATGTTAAACAAATATTATCATTTTTGTGCAATTTTATCAAACTTCAGGGGTCTGTGTAATTTGCCCGACAAGCATGATATAGGTATGACAGGTGGCGTACCCCATAACAATTAAACATGCATGCCACAAATTGAAACGAAATTTGACTAACTATATATAACAGAAACGCGTGTAAGTGTTATGTGTCGTGTTGATGAAGACAACCCTTAACCCTAGAGAGGCTGCAATGCAAACGCGGACAACATGTAAACGTGTAAGAATAGCCACTCTGCCATCACCAAGTCCAAGTCCTCTCTCCAAAATCCCAACCACTTTTATTCTATGCTTATCTAAATTCTATATATTTTATAATTCAATACTACCAAATGTTTTTCCTTTCTTTAGCACGTTTGAATCTAGTATACGTGGTTGTGCATTCCATCCACTTTATTAGTAAATCTCAATTCAATCAAAACTATTTGGGAAAATTGCACAAACCTCCCCTAAGGTTTGACGAAATTGCATAAAAATGACGATATTTGGGTAACCTACACTGACCTCCCTTGAGGTTTCAAAAACTTAACACAAACCTCCCCTGCCGTTAGTCGGCCATGGTTAAATTCGCACGGTCAACGATCAAATATACAAAAAGACTAAAACATCCCTCAAATCAAATTTAAATTCAAACTTTTTTGATTTTTTAATTTAATTAAATAATTAAATAATTTTTGTTTTTTTAAAAAACCCTAGTCTCCATGGGAGACCAGATCTTGGTCTCCCATGGAGACCAAAAGGTTTCTCCAGCGATGGAGACGTCTCCATCGCTGGAGACGCGCCTGGAGACAGTGGTCTCCATCGCCGGAGACCAGTGGTCTCCAGGCACGATGGAGACCAGGAGACCAGTGGTCTCCATCGCCAGAGACCACTGGTTTCCAAGCATATCTCCAGTGTCTCCATTGCCGGAGACCATTGGTCTCCAGGCGCATCTCCAGCGTTTCCATTGCTGGAGACGCGCCTAGAGACCAGTGGTCTCCGTCGACCTTCATCGCCATGGAGACCAGGAGACCAGTGGTCTCCATCGTCGGAGACCACTGGTCTCCAGCTTCTCCATTACTGGAGACACACCTGGAGACCAGTGGTCTCTGGCGATGGAGACCACTGGTCTTCAGGTCTCCCTCACGGGAGACCAGATCTGGTCCTCCGGCGATGGAGACCAGATCTGGCCTCCAAAGGGTGATTTTTTTTTTTTTTAAATTTCGTGAACTTTAAGTTTTTTTATTTGAGTGATATTTGGTTTGATGATGATGAATAATTTTGATGATGTTGGTTTGAAGAAAATGATGGAGATGATGATTTTGATGAAAATAAGAGATGGATGATAAAAATGATGAAATGGAGAAGAGGAAGATGATGATGGAGAGGTAGAAGATGAAGTATTTTTTTTAGGGTATAAATATTATATTATTATTTTATTAATTAAAAATATATTTTTTTTTTAATTTTTTGTTTATTTATTAATTAAATTAATATATATTAATTTAAAATATTTATAACGTGTGTATTGACCATTTTACCCTTGGCAATTTTAACTTAACATAAGTTGACTAATGGTTGACTAACAGTAGAGGAGGTTTGTGTTAAGTTTTTGGAACCTTAAGGGAGATCAGTGTAGGTTACCCAAACATCGTCATTTTTGTGCAATTTCGTCAAACCTCAGGGGAGGTTTGTGCAATTTGCCCAAACTATTTTACAACCGTTTTAAATATATATATATATATATATCAATCTTTATATAAATACTTTTCTTTTTTTATAATTGAAATAAAATTTTTATATAAATAATAATTGATTTTGACTGATTCAACACACAATTGATTTACACATCATCCATTAGTAGGAATGATTGAATATCTCTTTTGACTCTAAAAGGTTAAGGGTTGGAGTTTACCCTTATTTTATTAAAACATAAAGTATGAGTATTAATCTCCTCTTAATGTGAGAGTAGTCATCCAATTTGGATTCGAGTTCCATCTTTAGTTTATAATACATAAAATGTGAGTGTAAGTCTCTTATTGGCATGGAAATAGTCATACAATCTATACAATTAGTGATTTATCTCGACGGTTTTCAACAGTACTCTTATTCATAAAGTGTCAGTGTATAAAAAAAAAAAAAAAAAAAACCTTATAGCTAACCCATTCGATATAAAATGGAATTATAATTTTTTACAAATCATTTACCTAATATTTTAAAAATTATTACATAATATTTTAATCATTATTCACCGATAAAGAATAGTCATACAAATTAAGTAGTCATAGCGACCCCGATAACCAAAATTAGCAAGTATTCAAAGTCCTCCATGCCGACCCTACTACTCTCTTCTTTCTTCTTCCATGGGCTGTTTCGTCTGTTGTTTCGGTAACAAGAAATCGTGGTTTCGGGTAAAAGAATCGGCAATCAGAAAAACGGTTCCATTAGAAGACAACAGCAGCAGTACAGAGAAAACAATCCGTCAATCTAACCCATCAAATTCAATACTCAAGTGCTTCTCTTCCAAGCTCAAAAATGCAGCTCGTGCTCAATGCAAACCATCACACATCAATAAACAAACGGCGTCGTTTAACGAAATCCCAGTTATTGTTAAAGTGGCACCAGATCAAGAGGTCATACAATATGCATCATACGTGTGTTGGCGTATTTTAGCAGAATGTCAGTTTCAATACGTGTGTTGGCGTACATTAGACCCCATAAAAACCGGATTCAGCCAACCCGGTCGTCTCAAATCGGGTCGGAACGCCAAGTTGTTAGAGTCCGTTTCTCTGTGGATCCGACCCGTGAAAACAGGTCGACCCGCGGTCTAAAAAGGAGGGATGATCCGGCGGTGGGTTGTTTGTTGATTGTTATGGTGACACTAGTCATATTGTTGATATGGGGAAGAGCATGTGTGATTCTTTGCACGTTTGCATGGCTTTATTTTCTCGGAAAAATAAATGAAAATATGGTTGGAGCTTCTGGATCGGATTTGGGTGATCGGGTTTGAATTCGGAGGTATATAAGAAGAGGGTGGTTTTGGAGGGTTTTCTGAAGAGAGAGAATCATCGGGCTACTTCATGATTTTTTTAAAAAAAAGAACATAAAAAAGTTTTTAAAATCCAATAAATTAAAGGTATGTAAAAAAGTAATTGACGTGATTGAAATATTTAATTTTTAGAATTAAATTGTATTTAATTTCATAATATTTTAGAGAAATCTTCTCATATGATTGTAAATGTACAATGTGGTATATAATTTGAGTTTTTGTTGGTAATAGATTATGGGTGCATGTTAAGCAATGGTTGTATGGTGTTTCCTATAATGGCACCTTCTGTAAATTAACAACGGAAACATGTCTAAATTTGACAAAAAATTTCAAGTATTTCTATTGTTTAATTGGACAGATGGTAATGTCACGTGATGTACATGTGGCTCATACATGGCGGTCATCGTTTTTGTCACCTTCTAATCACAGATTATTATTATTATTATTATTATTATTATTATTATTAAGGAAAGACCAATTGCAGTAACGACTTGTCAATTGTCATGGCAACTATAATTTCACTAAACTCTAAAGTATGACGTACTTACACTAACATCTCTATGATAATGACTAATAATTATCAACAGTTAATTGATTATGATATAGAGGGAAAGATCCATTGCCTTTTTGAAATATTCTATTCATTGAATATAACAATTAATTTATAACCGATTACAAATTAACTGTCCGATTAAAATCGTTTCTCATGTGTATCAAATTTTATTGATTTATTATAATTTAACTACCCGTCATTAGTCATTCACAGTTAAAACTAACCATTGACATTAATAAAGTGACATAAAGACCATAATACCCTTAAATTAAAGAAAAAATATAATTTTAGATTATAAATTAATTAAAAAAATAAAAATAAAAAAACTCGGGCTCTCTCTCTAGTCAATATAGCCTATCAAATCACACATACTAGGACTCTCTCTCTCTTTACCATCGCCCACCAAATCTCTACCACCACCCTTTCCACGTCAATAATGACTACCGCATCGTCTTCCCTTCTCTCCTTTTCTTCACTATCCACCAAACCCCACACCGACCCACTAGACCGGCAATGCCCCCAATTGCCCTTGTCTTCTCCCTATGCCACTCTTTTGGTTTCAACTCTATCTCTCTCCTCTGTTCAGACCTCTCTTTAGCTTCATCTATCTCCTTTGTTTGTTGTTTTTTTTTTTTTTCTATTTTCTCTTCTCTCTTATCTCTAATCATAAGATTAGAGGGTTGCGGTTCAGTGATGGGATGAGAAGGTTGTGACAACATCACTGACTTCAGCCAAGTTCCTCCCCACTTTCGCCCATAGAATCGCCTCCAATGGCATCTTCAATCTCCAAACCAAACTACTTTTCAACAGTGGTGCTACTCGAACAAGCAAGCTAGAGCTTGCAACAACAACTTTTGGGTGGGCTTTAATCGTTGGCTAAAAGGGTGTTTAATCGGGTTGAATTGGGTATGTGGTGTTAAGGTTTGATGGATGATGTAAATTGGGAGATTGGTGTTAGGGTTTGATGGATGATTTAAATTGAGTGTTTGTTTCTGCATTCTTGATAAAGATGGTGGATCAATAGTGTGCTTGTTTGTGGGTTGTTTCTAGGTTCTTCATGAAGATGATGAGCAATTATTAACATCTTTTATTCCTTTTTTTAATTAAATTTATTTTTTTTTTTAACTTTGTTTTTTAATTTTTTAGTGATATGAGGTTCTTTCAATTAAAAAAATTATAATTTTTTAAATTATAAAAAATTTGAAATACAATTAAAAGACAGAAATACCCTTAGATGTGTTGAAATTGACGAATCATTGACTAATAATTAATTATTATATTAAATGTATACAATATTTTTTAAATATTATATTCATTTAATATAATAATTATTTTTAAAACAATTTTCTTTCGCGTGAATTACACTAAGATAGGTTGACATTATATAATTACATATATGATGCTAGTTCACCCTTAATTATATGAACATACCGTTAGTGCCATTATTAGAATGCCACAAATGCCCTTGCTAGAAATTATAAATGTAAAAATTAAAATAATTATAAAAAATAATAATAATAAACAAAAAGTAAACCTCCATCTGTAATGGAGGTTCTTGAACCATTGGTGGCAGTCAATCTCCTCTTGCATGTGGGAGGAGATTGATGATCTCCTTTATGCAAAAGAAGAGTGTGCAGACTTCTCCTCCCAAACATGGAGGAGATTCTCCTTCACATCTAAAGAGAGATTCTACCAATCTCTTCCCAAATACGGAGTACATTGCCCTGATCGGCTTTACCCCCCTAAGTAAACCACTACTAAAGGTCTAACAAGGGGACTTATCTAAATTTCACCACAAGTGAAGCCACCAAGGGTGGCTACATAAATAACCACCTATCAATGTGCACTGATATAATAAATATTATAACATTTAAATCTAGACGTCCATTTGATCCAACGGTTAGATTTGATTCTTAAAAACTAATAAAGAAAAAAAATATAAATATGATTATATTTATTGTCAACTCCTAAAATTGCTCTTTCTTTGTATTTAGGATGTCTATTTCACGTCTCTCTTTCATTGATTTGGTGTTAGGTTGGTGTTTGCAACTAGGGATTTGTGTTTGGTTATATTTTTCGATTTATGTTTGGGTCTGTCTTTATGATGTTTGGTGAGTTTAAGTGGTGAAGAATGGTCCACTGAAGTCCTTTAGCTTTTTGGAAGGTAAGGAGTATGACCGCCTTCTTTGCCTCTAGGGTAATTGGTAGATTGAGAGTGGTGGTGGATTATGGTTTGGTTCGATGTAAGTCAGTTTTGATTCAATTAGTGATCGGAGAGGCGATTGGGGTTAGAGTTGTGAATACAGTGGCTAGTGTTTTGATTTGGTTTAGGGATTGCTTATGATTGGGAATTTCGTTTTAGGGGTTGGTGAAGATGAAAATGGGTTGTGATGCTTTAGGTGTTTCCCATTGGTAATGATAGGGGTCCTCATGGATGGGCTTGCAAAGTGGGGATGTAAAATTTTTTGTTAAATTTTAATTTTCAAATTTTATATATATATTTTTAATATTATTGTTTTAGCCATATTCAAGAGTAAAATAGGAATTTCAATTGATAATCAAGAGCAAGACTGTGTTTTCAACTCATTTTAACAGATTCCAAATAATAGGATAGTTTTTTTTTTCCCCCTAATATTTCACATTTTGGGATGGATTTTTGACAAATTTTTAAACTGTTAGATGTTAAAATCATAATATTTTATGAAACTAGGTGGAAAATGATATATCCCGTAATAAAATCAAAAGTTAAATGTATATATAGTTTAATAGGATGTTTGTGCAATTTGATAATTACCTAAATTTTCCAAATACAAAAATAAAAAAAACTAGAGAAGAAAAAATGATGCTTTAGTGTATCCACAGTACAATGTTGTTTCCACTCACATTATATATAGATACTCGATCACATATAATCTCATTTCACATAACTAATATGAATAGAAAATGTAACATAATGGACCAAAATTTTTCTTAAGAACAATATTAATTAATTATAAACTACAACTAAAATACCCAAGGCACTATTGCCAACCGATAATCCAAGTTTCTTTCTTTTAACCTCTTCTGTGATTCAAGGAAACCATATTCCTCAAATGTTGAAGAGCAAAAATGGGTCAAAAATTAGTGCACTTATTAAATGGAGAAACTTCATTTTAGTCATTGACGTTTTGAGAAATATCAAATTTTTAAACATCTTTTGAAAACAACTTTTTTACTCCATAACTTTTCCAAAACTCTTCAAAATAGTTCAAACCGTAAATCAATTGACAGTCAAAAGAGACAGAAAAAGTAAAATGACTCATTTGCCCCTAAGTTTGGTTGTAATGTCTAAATTACCGTTTTACCCCTAGTTAAATAAAAATATTAAAAATAAATAAATTAATATATAATTAAAAGCTTTTTTATTTAATTAGATAATAATAATAATAATAAATCATCACTATAAATCTCTCATTTTTTCTCACTGTCATCCTTTTCTCTCTTTTCTTCTTCATCTCCTCCATTCTCTCTTCTTTTCTTCTTCTTTTTCTCCTTATTCGTTTCCTTTTCCTCTCTTCCAATCAGTTTTGGGTTTGATCCTAGAACTAGATCGAACCCATAACCATCACTAGTTCTGGGTTCGATCCCAAAACCAAAGTATCTGGTTTTGGGTTCGACCTAGTGTGGTTATGGGTTGATCGAATCCAGAACCAATATTGGTTCTGGATTCAATCAACCCAGAGCCCAGACCCTAACATCAGCAAAGGAAAAAAGAAATTGAAAAATTTTGGAGGTGGGGATGAAGATTATGACGGCGACGAGAGATGTTTGGGATTTGTATGTGATATTTGAGGTTAGTGTTTGGGGATGATGTTTGTTGTTGGCGTTTATGGTTAGTTTTTAGGGTTGATGTTGAGGTTTGACAGTTGTGATTGATGTTTGGGGTTGATATTTGTGGTTTGAAGAATCTGTTGAGTGTTTTTTTATTTTTTTTGTTTTCATTTTTCTGTTTTAAATTGCTTTGAAGATTTGGATTTGCACATTTGTTCTGGTTTGTGGTTTGATGAATCTGTTGAGTATTTTGTTTTTGTTTTTTTTTTTTTTTCAGTAAGTTGTTTTGAGGATTTGAATTTACATATTCTAGGTTCAAACCATGTGTTTGAATCCGGATTTTTTTGAAAAAAATTTTCCAGATTTTTTTTTTCAGTTATTTAAATTTTTTCCATAAATAATTTTTTATTTTTTAAATTATTTTAAATTTTTTATAGGTTTAAAATTTCAGTCATACAAGTGTCACAATTTTAGCCTCTTACATGAAAAGACCATCTTACCCTTTTCCATCCAAGCTTTCTGTCATCGTTGACCGTTAATTAACTAACAGTTTGGACTATTTGAAGAGTTTTGAAAAAGTTAAGGACTAAAAGAAATATTTCCAAAAGATATTTAAAATTTTGATATTTTTCAAAATCTTAAAGACTAAAATGAAATTTTCCCCTTATTAAATTTACCCATTCCTACTAATTTTAGAAATTTTAACCCCTCTTGAACAAAATTTCTCATCAACAAACCCAAATATTACCTATGTATAATTTCTACATTTAATTTAAAAAAAAAAAATTAAATACCTAAACTCCACTCCAATGCTGGTGGACTTGCTCCCCAAAAGAGCAAATCATTCCTCATTGAGGAGCTTTGAGTGATAGGCATCCAACGACTTCCATCGATTTGTGAGTGGCGGTCGACTCAAGACCTTAACAAAATAAGAAGAAAAAGAGAGTGCTCTAGCGAAAGAGCTCTGGTGAGTTGGACATCTAGCGAAGTCGAGTTAGAGATGGTGATTGGAAGAAGATAAGGGTACCTCGACTGATGAGTCCAATGAGTTGCAGATCTAGCAAAGTCAAGTAGGAGATGGTGACCGCAAATGAAGATGGTGACCAAAAATACATTGTAGGAGAGAAAATAGTTTTGATTTATATTTTTTAAAGTAGCATTGGGGCACTTTAATTACAATAATATTTTTGGAGAAAAACAGTAACAGCCCTTAACAAAACCTACTTTAGGATATTTTCTCTTTCTAAGGTGCAGAAGAGAAGTAGATTCCAAAACAAATTATA
This sequence comes from Nephelium lappaceum, assembly GCA_021234005.1. Classification (NCBI taxonomy): domain Eukaryota; kingdom Viridiplantae; phylum Streptophyta; class Magnoliopsida; order Sapindales; family Sapindaceae; genus Nephelium; species Nephelium lappaceum. Next base: position 147,941 of record JAIZFV010000005.1, read on the forward strand.
GTGAGAAAGAAACAAGATAGAAGTAGCATTTTTTTAAGGAAAAGTGAAATAAAAATGAATAGGAGGAAAGGGAAAGAAACTTCTCTACAAAGAAAAGAAAAACAGCCAAATGTTCACGGGAGAAGCAAGCTAAAAATTAACATTTGAATCCACGCAAATGCAAAACGACAGACATCATAATGTTTCCAAGCATGTAAAAATCAACTTTTCCTTAACCATAGACATGACACATCATTGGTTTACTACAAATATTATCGTTAACTTTGTTGATCATGTTTCTTATCTTTGTACAAGAGGTTTCGGGTCCAATCCCATTCACACCAAAGTGGGATGAAATTCGAGTTCATTTATTGTAATAAAACATTATATATATTGTAAAGTAAAAGAAACATAACACAAAGAAAACTGAATCAGGAATCCACCCACCAGCCAAAAACAAAAAAGAAAGAAAGAAAGAAAAGCCTCCCACCACTGATATCTGTATATATAAAAAGACGCCCAACCACCAAAAATCATTTCTTCCATATTTACTTGAGTCCTTGACACAAGGGTTGCAACCGCTCAAGCAGAACAACTATAGACTAAATTATTTTTCAGTTACCAAAATTACTTCTAACCCCAAAGAACCTCCCAGTCTCCCACCATCTCTAGACGAAAGCAACTAAAGTAGCAGGCACCTAGAGAACCTCTTCTACAAGCCCATCCCATATAAATCTCTTACAGTCTGGTTTTACACAATCTCTTGTACCAAAAGTTTGCTCTTCTTCTCTTGAAAGTTGAAACTTAATCCTTCACCCATATATGAAGCACCATTGATGCAAGAATGTTGAAAATATGACTTTAATTCAAATCTAAATGGGTTGCATAAAAATATATCTAAAAGTTCACAAGACTATATTGTTATCAGCCTTGAGATGCTTCAACCCAGCCTTGGACCAAGATGGAGGAGACTGCACAAAACTAAAGGAGATATAAAATTTTGAAACCTTACTTTGGCACCTAATAAAATTATTACCAAAGTCATCCCATATCTTCAAGTGCTTCAAGTAGTTCACAAAACACACAAAAATCCTTAATAATTCAAGACATAAACCCTATAAACATTTATAAGTTTTCGCTAATTGTCTATAACATATATTTATAAACATGCGAAACAAGACACTTTTGAAAATAAGCAATTAAGAATTATTTGTTTGAAATAGTATTCTAGGTCTTGGTTCACATGAATGGTGTTGATGATAATCAAGAATTGTTAAGCACAAAGTAAATGTGAGTAGTACAATGAATACTGACATACACAATAACTCAGTGAGTTTGGACAGTAACTTGAGTTTAGAAATTGAGGAAACAAGAGGAGAACCAGAAGAAAGACACTATTCAAAGAAGCTAGAACATAATCAAATTCTCGTTAGTTAACAAGAGTTATTGTAAAGTACATAGGAATAATTTGACTATTAATAAACCTTAACTTAATTCATATATATATATATATATATATAGTACCGATAGCTCCTAAACTAAATTAGAAACACATTTGACCCATACTCATTGAGCAAATGTGACTTACTCTCAAAACTATGTGAATCCCACATACATCAATTATCATAAGGGAACAAACAAAATATAAACTCCTAAATGCCAAAACTTTAGATATACATATAAATTAGCCACAGAATCCTTTTCCAAATGTTGCGCCTGTATGCAAAAGAGCATAAACTGTGTAACTGTTAACAATTCCTCTAGTCATAGATATATTCCACTGAAATGAATTTTAAACAGAAAAGCCATAAAAGGTCAACAGCAAACCACGATGCTACACAAAACTGTGCTATGGAAATTTGGAAAGAAAATCAAGTTTTATAAACCAAAGCTGGATAACCTTTTCATCCCCATAATCATAGTTACTCCCAAGTTCTACAACGCAACAGGTGAATGGAAGATCTCAACATGAAACAATCTGATGCATATCCAATCTAGTAAAATTAATCTCAATTTTGACAATAAAAGTTTATTTGATCACAAAATGAAACATGAGAATAGAAAGAATAAAGATTAGCCGAACTAAAGGGAAGCCTACAAATTCCGAAAACAAGAAACATCCATATAACTCCAGATGCAAGCACCATCAACTATTAGATAAAAGTTCTACAAAAATTAAACATTACATTGAAAACAGCTCAAGAAGATCTTACCATCAAATCCTACTTTGAACTTTTATCCTTGCCTTCTTCGGCTTCTTCAGCAATAGCATCAGTAACCAAAGACATGGGTCTTTCGTCAATAACTTCATCAATAATCCCACATTCCTTGGCTTCATCTGGGGTCATAAAATAATCCCTATCCGTATTCTTCTGAATCACCTCCACAGACTATCCAGTGTTCTTCGAATACAAAGCATTCAGCGAATCCCAGACCCGAACGATCTGCTTCATGTGGATTGTCATATCCTTTGCCTGCCCACTGTACGCTCCAGATGGCTGATGAATCATAACAGTTGCATTGGGTAGTGACCGCCTCTCACCCTTGGCACCCGCTGCCAAAAGCAAGGAAGCCATGGATGCAGCTTGCCCCAAACAAATGGTATTAATAGGAGATCGAATGTGTTGCATTGTATCATAAATTGCAAGACCTGCATGACAAATGTAAACTAAATGAACGCTTTCTACCAGCAGAGCATACATCATATGCAAACTACATTAACACTCTCTACCATCAAAGCACATCTCACACATTTCAAAGTACGACATGACCAATATACCCAATTCATACAAATCCAAATATCATATGCAAACTGCATCAGCACTCTCTACCACCAGACTACATATATCATACAATTCATACAGATTTCAAATATGGCATTACCAACATACCCAATTCATACAAATCCAAATATCATATACAAACAGGATCAGTGCTCTCTACCACCAGACCCCATATATCATATGCAAACTACATTAATGCTCTCTACCATTAAACCACATATCACAGATTTCAAAGTATGGCATTACCAAAATGCCCAATTCATACAAATCCAAATACAAAACCATGAAACTCTAGTAGACTATACATTTGCACTTCTTCAATTCAATTGAAAATGTTAAAAGAAAAAAAAGGACCTGCAGTGACGTGGCGTTTAAGTTGAAGCAGTTATAAATCCAAAAATTACCAATAGCACCAATTGCATCAAGGCGATCGGCATCTTGCACAACCCAAATTCCAGAGAATTCTTATTATTCGCAAGCCCGGAAAGTTCAACTTTGAAACCTGAAAGGAAATATGTCTGTCACAATTACTTTTCTACTTTAACCTAATGTAGATTTAGAGCAACAACACGAAAGAAAGAAAATGATTAGAAGCTGAAAGACAAAACTACATTGAGTTTTCAACTTATAGGACTGCCAAAAAAAGGCGCTTGAAGCTAAAACTGATAATTTCCAGCATAACACAATTCTATTATAAACAAAAGTATAATTGGATGTGAATCTGTAACAGAATGGGAACCTAAAAACAAGATAAAAATGAAAAAAAAAAATTACAAAAAGCTTTATGCAAGCATTTAAGGTAGGTTGCTCATAAGTCAGTGTGTGCTTTATGTGTAGTGTTTGCACATACACTTAGAAAAATAAACTTTGGCAAGATGCTGTTCCCAATTATTATTGTGACAAAAGTTTTTAAGTTATACAAAAATGAAAGGAATTGCTACAAAAATCTAAATAGAGCAGCAAAGGATCATTTTAAGCAGTGATGTTGCTGTAACTGCAACATAGATACAACTATAACAATAAAAGGATCTACTTTCTGAGCATTCATGACTTCATAATTGCCACATGTATTCGCATATGCGCAGAAATACATGTGTACATGTACATGTCCACAACATATAAATGAATTTGCCTTTGAAGTGTCTTTCTCTTGTTTTATGTCACTACATTGCCGTATGACTACCATTTTGTTCACAGGTCATGCAAAATTGAACTTCTCAAGCCTGGCATAGCTAGAAGTTAGGACCAACTCATTAATAAAGTTGGTAAAATTTCCTTTCCTGTAATACTTTGATTTTACTTTCATTCGTTTCTTCCCCAAAACTAATAACACAAAGACTTTAGACAAAAAGCAAACAAGTGTTGCCTCATAAAAGTGTCCAAAATCTAATATCTGCCACATCAAATCAGAACAATAACTAGCGTTAACATTGAAAAGCAGAGTTAATTGGGAGAGAAAAAAAAAAAACACGAAATTGGTGACAGAAAGAATAAGAAGAGTCAATGCAAGTAACTAAAGATTATCACATTGTTTTATACATGGCGTTTTCCAAGACAATGCATAGAGTACGAATCAAAAAGCACAGCGAGAAGAATACAATAATTCCACAGCCATGAAATTTTATTGCTTCAATCAGCGTATACAAAGCAGCAACCACCACCATTTTGCCATAGTATTATGCATCACAATCCGAAAATAAAGCTAGCAGCAATATAATGACGAAGTACAAGCAAATAACAAAAAAATAACAAAGAGAAAAATTTGAAACACGCACCCATCCTCCTCAAGAAAATTCTCAACAATGTTCTCTTCAGATGGATCTCTACAAGCAAATTTAAATTATATTTAAATGAACTAGTATCTGTATACAAACATGAGCATCATAAAATGGCACTGAGAATACAGATAACAATAATATGAATACAACTAAACCTTTAACATTTGCTAATGTCTACATTCACTAAATATTCACTAAATAGATTAAAGGTGTTGATTTGAAGAAACCAACAACGGATTAACTTCCAAAACTAGTAAATATATGCTAAGCAAAACCTCATCAGATAACACAAGAGACATTTACACATGCATATCTTATTGAAAGATAGAGAGATACAAACCTCAAATACTTGTAGTCACCTGGCAAGTAAAGGGAAATTATCAATACGTTGTAAGAGAAGAAAATAAATAGGAAGGATGATCAGAAGAAGACGAAACCAATGTCATGAAGAAGTGCAGCGAGCTCAACAACGAGCATGGAGTCCGGGCTGGAAGAGAGGCCATGGTCATGAGCAAGGGAGTGGGCCATGTCTCTGACCCTCCAGACGTGAGAGGCGTCGTAGGAGGCGTCGTTGCTTTTCATGCTTCTTTCCACCAGCTCCTCTGCCTTTCTCACTATCTCTCTGCTTCCCATCTCTTTTTCGGTGGACATTTTTGAATGGTCCTCTCTGCTGTGGATCATTTGTTCGCGTTTTTTTTTTTTTTTTTGGTTTTTGACAATTTGCGGATCATTCGTTTTAAGAAATACTTCAATTTACTAACTAAATTTTGACATAATATCTACCTTTAAAGCGTATTTTCTTAAATATCTCCCCTAACTCTAAATTATCATAAAATCCTTTAATTAGCAACCTAAGTTTTGACGTAATATCTATTTTTTAAGTGTGTTTTCTTAAATGTCTTATGTGACTCTAAATTATCAAAAAATCTTTTAATTAAGTCCTTAAGTTTTAACGTAATATCTACTTTTTAAACGTGCTTTCTTAAATGCTCATCTGACTCTAAATTATAAAAAATTCTTCAATTTAGTCCTTAAGTTTTGAGTTAATATCTATTATTTAAGTTCAATGTCTGCCGTGACCCTAAATTATCAAAAAATCCTTCAATTTAATCCCTGATGGCAAAATTATGTTAGTGACGAAAAGGGCAACAAGACACCATTATCCCTTACACTGTTACTTTTAAAATGTATTAAGTCATCATACATCATAATCCAATAAACATTTGACAAAAGTCACATAAATTTTAAATTTTTTAAAAAATAGATAGTTTACAACCAATTAAAATCCAATACATATCACCATTTTACAATTAAATTATTTAATTACTGCAAAATTAATAATAATAAATTTTTAGAAAATTTGAAAATAATTCATTAAAACATATAAAAAAATAATAATTTTTTAGAAAAATCTAAAACATAAGTATTATTAAATGTATTGGAGTAACATTATACCTTTTTCTTCTTTTGCTCAGTGGATTCATGAGCAAAATAACCTTACTTTTTGCAGTTGAAATAGGTAATTTTACCTTTGTCCTTCCTAACACTAATGTGCTTGCCCCTCTTGCACTTTCTAGCCTCATTTTTCTTAAAAATGGGATTTCCACTTTCTTTCCTGAAGTTCTTGTTCCCTCTCTTACGCTTAAAGTTAAAGCCTTTACTTATGCTGAACTCAGTCATGTAAAGCTAACCGGAAGATTTAGCCGTTTTTAGGTGCTCATCTTCCAACTCAATATGACGTAAGATGTCATCAAATGTCTTGTTGTTGTTATTATGAATAATGTTGGTCTTAATATTCATCGAGCTGGAGGAAAAAGACCAGATCACTGTTTGTACTTGCTGCTCGTCAATAAGATTATGTCTAGCAGACTTAAGCTCACATATCATATTTGACATCTCCCAAAGATGCTATCTCATCTTATGATTTTGGCACCCACTGTAAGTGTCAGACCAACACATCAGGCCCTCACTATCAACCCAGCGGATTGTATTAGCCCTTGAAACAGACCCGCAACGTAATGAAAACTGGTTTAAAAACTAGTCACTAGCACATCGACCACGAACACCATACCATATGGGTTATTGCATCCATTCGAGCACCATTATGCCTAAACGCACTGCTTGGGTTCATCACATGCACTACCAGCACGCTAGGTCCAACCATGGCAGTTAACAGTTGGTAATGCACTAAGAAAGTATGACCAAACCAGTCGATGAGGAGTACTTGTTTTGTGCTTCTTTCACATTCAATGCTCACGACACTATATGGTGCAAAATGAAGGGTTTTGGTTGAAAAGATTTAAAAATAGATATTTGGGAAAACATGGATTTCACAAAATTTTTGTAAACCAAAACAAAATAGATATTTGGGAAAACATGGATTTCACAAAATTTTTGTAAACCAAAACAACCCAATCGATACTAGTAATGATTATACAACGTAATTAAAGGTACAAGATCGAATCTTAACTTACCTTGATTGATGAAGAACTTCAATTTCTTTCATTGGATTGATTTTCATCACCTAATCTTCCTTACTATGACTTTTCATAAAAGAAATTGTATGTAAGCATAATCTCGAATAATCAAATCACGAAAACTTTTCATAAAAGAAAATTTTGTGGAAATCAATAAAGAATTTTCTTGATTTCTTATGAGGTGGGTAGCACTATGGTGTTTTTAATCAATGGAAGTTTTTAGTTTTAGGAGCCAAAAAAATTATCTTTCATTATCAACATAAAACACCCTTTTATAATGGTAAGCTAGGATTTTTTAATTTAACAAGGAATTCAGTTTTCTTTTTAAATTGAAAGACTTAGGTTAATGGGAGATTTGAATTGATAAAAAATCACAAACCCACATAAAGCAATGAAGCAATAAATCTTTTACAGTTGTTTAATGGGAGATTTGCAAAAAAAACCCTCAGGACCACCCCCAAGGTTTTATTTTTTAAATAAATAAAGTTTAAGATGGTTTTCATAAATATGGCTTTTGATAATAAATACTTAGAGGGTTTTATATTCGTATATTCATTCTAGAGTTTATTGGGGTTTTATTTTTTATATTTTTTTTAATGATAGATTTTGATGGAATTCACAAATTCAATAGACTTTATATTGATCTTGTTAAAATTCTTTAAAAAAATTCAATAAATCTTCATGATGATAGTAAAATTTGTTATAAACATTTTTCTTCATGAAAATCATTTTAAAATTTATTCAAATCCATCCATTACATGAAATCTATGAAATTAATAACTTTTTAAATACATATAGATTTCATTGGATTACATAAAAATCTAAATTAAATACACATAAATATTAATACATTCTATACAAATTTGAATTAAATACACATAGATTTAAATGAATCCATTTAAATCTTGATTGAATACACCAAAACTTTTAAAATGTTTAAATTCCAATTAATTTTAAATTGAATACACCCCTTAAATTTTGAAGGACTTGGATTCTTCTTCACCTAAACTTTTTCAAATAGTTGACTTATAAGCACTGTAATATGATTGTTATGTCTTATCTTATTAAAAATCAATCACATGTTTCAAAAAGTTTAAAACTAAGTTTAGATGAGGAGATAATTCAAATTGAATTTTTAAAACTATTAGATGATGTTGGCATATGATGAGTAGGTTTTACCTAAATTTAAAACTAAAGTGTTGTTATGGTGATAGTGATAGTGGGGTTGTTTATTGGATTAAACCATGTCAAGGATTTTCAATGTCAAACATTGATGTTGCTAATTTCATCATACAAATAGGATAGGTTTTGATATGATAGTGAGAAAAGCATATGGGTGTTCGTGGCTACTAAGAATGACTCTTGTATAGGTCGAGTTGAGCATAAGGTAACAGAGATGATGGGAGTTAAAGAAGCTCTCAATTGGATCAAGAGCAAATAGTTAAATAATGTTATTGTTAAAATGGCTGCTCCCAATGTGTTTCAAGCTATTCAACATCCTTTGTAGGATAATTTTGGTTTTGGTTTAATTGTTGACGATTGTTTATGTTTAGCTTCTGATGTTGTCAATTTGAATTTTATATGGGTTAGGAGATTTGTGAACTGAGTAGCTTATAGTCTAGCTAAAGCTATCAGTTCTATGCCAGGTTCTAAGGAGTGGATTAATTGTTCTCCTTTTATTGTCGATGTAGTTGCTTCTGCTTTTGTTGTTTACTGAATATTATTGCTTAAAAAAAACATAAACAAAACTAAACTAAAGTGTTGTTTTTGTCATTGATAAAAACTTTAATGAGATTTGGCAAATCTCCCCTTAGATAATAAACACTTTGTATGAGATTTTTTGGGGTGAATCAAAGCTAAACAATGACAAAAAGAGAATGAGCAACTTTGTTCCCTTCATTAGGAATGAAAGAGACAAAAATATCACCTACAGAAGAAAGTGAAAAATTTAATATCCTTTTGATCACAACATTAGTCATAGCAAGAGGATAGTATTGAGCCCTAGACAACAAGATTATCACACTCCATATTACTCGTTATAATGCAATCTACAAACCACTTCCAAGACAACTTTGAAGAGCAATTAATTCGCCCACCAGAAGAGTATTACATAAATGGGAGGTTGTTTAACCTAATTTTGATGGTACAAGTTGATTTTGTTATATGATAAGACAGGTTTTTACCTAAATTTTAAAATATAGAAATCTTTTTTGTGAACGATCAAACCCTTAAAAGGTTTTGTCAAATCCCCTTTAAATAATAAACACAGTTTTTAATACTTAAAGATTGGGGTTTTAACTCAAATTTAAAATTACAAAATGATTTGAATATATAATGAAAAATATTTTATTCTAAAGATAATTGCCATATTTAATCACTTTGGATAGAAAAAAATTTATGATTAGTTTTATTTTTTATTCCATTTTTCAAACAACTCAAATACCCGTATCACAACCCTAATTTCATCTAGCTTAAAAAAAAAAAAGAAAAAGAAAAGAAACCCTAATTTCATCCCGCTTATGAAAATAATTGATTAAAAAAACACAAATAGAACGTCGGCATTGTGAATGTGAAGGCCTCTGGCTAGAGAGAGAAAGTACCATATACGGTCTTTTTTTTTTTTTTTTTAAAAAAAAAATTTCACCTAAAAAAATAAATTTAATTCAGCTTCACGAAGAGAGTAAACGCTTGTATGTAGTCACTAGTCAGCCCGTGATAAAAATAAAACAAAAATAATTAGCAAGCCTTTTAAATTAATAAGTAACAAGAAAAACTACAATAGTATTATAGGAAAATCCATAAGTCTTAGAGTCACAATGCAATTAATAAATGGAAACCCAAACATTAGATAACCAAATGATGCTTAAATTAAACCGCTTGAGTTTCTCAACAGCTGGAAATGATAATAAAATAAAATAACATAATTATTTATCATAATTCCTCACATAGCCAGCTTCTTGTGCATGTATAAGCCTCTTCGATGCCCAACTTTGATAAGCTAGACACCTCATCCCAAGAAAGATTGAGAGGATGGCATGAGACTTGAACTGATAAAAAATCACGAGCCATTCTTGCAAGAGTTGGAAAGTACCGAGCATGAGCTCGCCACCTTTCAAGTATATCAAAATCTTTAATTGAAGGAAATTTAACCTCTTCGAAATAGAGACGAAGTTCCGGATTCCGCCACCGGAGATGATCCAGTTCATGAGAAGATTTACACAATTTCCCCAAAGGATCTAGCATTTCATATGAGAATAAAAAATTGTTTTCTTCTACTCTTGAAGTGCATTTGTTGACACCACTTGCGTATTCATTGTAAATTTTGTCAAAGCAGTTACTGAATTTTGTAAATTCTATCCTCCATTCATCACCAAAGATCTTCTCATACCAATTTTTCACAATATCCATTTTGAATCGCGGATCAAGTGCTGAAGCAACGGCTAGAACTAAATTGTAGTCGTTCCAATGATTGTCTGCTTTTTCCATAAAAGCACCATAAACATCGTTAATATCACATTTCCTCAATTCTTCACAACACTTATATATCCTACAAAGCAGGGGAAAATAAGTATTTGCAGTATTGTAGTTGCGGCAATATTGTCGGAAAAAAAGGCCAGTGTCTTCAAGACACTCATAAATTGCCCTTAGTGCATCCCTTTCTTCTTTGGCTAAATTTTGAAAATGAGGATTACTATTCTCTAAGTCAAAAAATGTTTCTATGGGATCCAATACACTCTTAAGAGGACCCACAAAATCGTTGTCTACACCCCACAAGATTTTCCTAAACAAAGTTGCAGCATCCATTGCATTCCAAATGTCTCCATCATACCTTATTTCATCAAAATGTATTTTCAGCCTGTCATATAAAGGTTTCCAGATTGCAGGTAGAGGAAAATTATTACATTGATACCAAGGAACGAAAAAGATTTCATTGCATAACAACTTGCTATTGAAAAGGAGTGAACCTTGAATACTAAACCAGTCTTCTTTGATCTCATCACAACTTATCCTCTCAAACGAACAATTATAATAATCCCCTATAACCATGGCGGATATAACGTTTTCAATTCCCCATTCCAAAAGCACATTTTTCATATATTCCTCAATGTGCAAGCCATCAAAATATATAAAGCTGATAATCTTGTTCTTCAATTTCCAATCATCATCAATGAACCAGACTGTCAAACATTCTTTTGCAACGGTTAAACACAAGCGACGTGAGAGTTTTGAAAGTTTCTCAAAATAATTGCGGAGCTTTTCCTTCTCTTCCTTGTAAACATCAATTATGTAACCCACGTTTGTGGAGTTTATAAGCTCTACATCGCCTTGCTTAATAATCATTCTTGCCGCATCCAAATGATTCAATTGTTGATCCATCACAGATTTCTCTTTAATGACAATCGGATTACTTAAATTGCCTGCTAGGTTGGCTGGTTCATCTCCACCCCCATCTCCATTTCTCTTTCTTTGGCAACTGTCGAAGTGATTTCTGAGATGAGTAGTTCCTAACTTGCTTGAACCATCAAAGTCCTTCTCGCAAACTTTACATCTGGCCCAGTCCTTCCCATTTTCATCTTTATACTTCTCAAAGTTCCCCCAAACCGGTGATCTCAACTTTCGTTGTTTAACAACTGAAGATTTGCCTAATTCTAGGCCCACCCTCTTATCGCCAGCATTTTGTTGTCCGATATGTTGAGAGGCGTCCTTTTCAACATACAAATAAAATAAATGATTGACATGATAAGTAATACAAGTAAAACCAAGCATGACATGAATGATTCAAGAAACTAACATTAATTCTAACTCAAATCATTCATATGTACAAACAAATCAAAATAAAATATAAGCTGTTAATATAGACAAATGGACATGAAAATATTACTCAAATTAATAGAGATAGATGTACCTGTTTCTCATTAGGCATATCGGGAGGTAAAATTGAGGGTGTTGAGGTTCCACTAGGCGAACAAGACATAGTATTGAACTTAACAGCCTGTTAAACAAACATAATCATAACAGCTTCTATATATTTATACAAGGTAATGTGACACACAACTTCTAAAAAGTTAGGTAGTCCTCACAGCTTGCTAAACAAACATAATCATAGCAACTAGATCGCTGGTCATCACCAGATCATGGATGATCTGGTGGGACGATTTGGTGCGAACCAGATCGTCCACGATCGGTTTGTACCAGAAAAGCAAAATAAAGTTAAGATTTGGGACTTAAACTAAGAACAAGAAATCAGTAGGTTTATATATATATATATATATATATATATGATTCATTAACAGGAGAATGAGTGATCTACTTACTTGCAAAGGAAATGAGTAGATCGCTTGTCTTTCGATATCCTAAATTTTGGTTGAACCAGAGATACGATACCTGCAGCTTCCTTGCAAATTAGACTAAACAATATCACTGTATTGTTTGATCTTTTCATTGTTAAACAGTGTATTTAATTTTTATGCATATAATAACAGCAAGAACACCCAGAGTCAAATAAGGAGGCTCTCTACATCCAAATTAATAAAAGGAAAAATGTAGTCTGTATTTGCCTTCACATTTGTTTTTTCTTCACTTTATTAAAAGGTGATTCAATGGAAGGAAATTTCCGAAAAGAGAGATGCTGTGTTACGTTGTTCAATTTCAAATTATGAGATATCTTGCGCAATGTATCGTTATATTAAAATGTTAAAATATTATATTAAATATTTGTGTGCTTATCTTCGGATCTTTGGTTGGTGGTCTGCTAGTCATCAAAGGAAGGACACGTGGTCCATAAAGGGGCCCCCTTAGCCCACCCCACTTGTTCTCTGTTGCTTGAATGTGCGCAACGTGAGAGCCTTTCAAAATCGGTTTGCGACTTACTTGCTTATATATACTTGTCTTGGTATAGGTGCAAAACTCCGTTTGATACGCGAAATTATAATGAAATGAAATAGATTGGATTAAAATGGATTAGAATAAAAAATTATCATCCCATATTTGGTAGAACTTAGGATTTGATTAAAAACTATATCATATCATATTTGATATAGGTTGGGATTGGATTGAAATAAATTAATTTAAATTTTTTATTATATAAAATTAATTTTATAAAAAAATCTAAAACAAAACAAAAAAAATAAAAAAAAAACAAATATCATCTCCCATAATTCATCAAATATCAAAAGTCAAACTTCATCAATATCATCATCTCCCACAATTCAACGTTATCAACTCACAGTTTATTAATATCATCAATCCAATTCATCAACATCATCATCTTTCACACCAACAACATCATCAACAATATCAAATCATCATAACATTAACAAGAAAAAAAAAAAAAAACCAAAACAAAACAAAACAGAACCCAGAACTAGATGGTTCTAGGTTCATCGTCGAACCCAGAACCGTTTGGTTTTGGGTTTGTCCAACTCAGAAGAAGAAGAAGAAAAAGAAAAGATGGTAGAGAGATTCTATGAATGTGTGATGAGAGAAGGAAGAAAGGTGAGAGAAAGAGATAAATGAAGAGAAGAAAAAAGATGGGAAATGAATCCCATCCCACCCAATGACATAGTTGTGGGTGGGATTAAAAAATGCTAAAAGAATGGGAATGGATCGGATATTGGGATTCAAAAAATTCCAATCCTATTCATTCTAATTGGTCTCCAAATATGACATTCAAGTAGTTTGAGATTTTTGAATTTCAATTACATCCCAAATCTCATGTACCAAACATAGCCTATAAGAAAATGAACAATTTTACTCTCTTGCATTTCTCTCTCTCTCTCTCTCTCTCCCTCTCCTTACTCTCATCTTCCATTTATTTTTATTTTTGTTTATTTTATAACACGCCATCAACACAATCTTGAACATGAAGTTTTGAACAAATTCAATCACAACTTGAAGTGTTGGATTTCAATTTATCAAAACCTAAAGTTCTTAATGCTCTAATTGAGAAGTCTGATTAGACAAATGTACGGCTCTACCGACTCGATTATTGCACTACCTTCATTTTATCATTATTATCATGCATTATATATCTAATTACTTGACTTTATTTATTTATTGCTATGCATTATATGTACAACTCTACCGACTTTATTAATTGTTATTTATATACACTATATGTGCAGCTCCCTCAATTCTTTGTGCGTAAGAATTACTGGAACGATCTCTTCCTTACTCGAGGACTTAATAGCTACATCTATTGCACTCCTAAAGTTTTCATTCTTGGATGACGTATACCTTATATTATCAAAAAGTCTCTTCAAACTTTCAAATCAAGAATGTCTTATTACACGTAAAAAAGTATTATTACGTTCATCACAATGAGGGAAAAAGAGTTCATTGCATAACAACTCGTTATTGACAAGGAGTGAACCTTAAGTAGTAAACCAACCTTTTTGATCTCATCATAAATCATCTCATACAAATAATTATTATCATCGCTATCTATAACCATGGAGGATAAATTGTTTTCAATTCCCCATTCCAAAAGCACATTTTTTATATATTTCACAATGGTTTCATCGTCTTCTAAAAATTTAAAACCAATAATCTTGTTCTTCAATTTCTAATCATCATCAATAAACCATACCATCAAACATAGACCATAGAAAAATTTTATTTTTAATTGTCAAACACAAATGACATGAGAGTTTCTTAAAAAAATTGCGGAGCTTTTTCTTCTCTTCCGTGTAAACATCAATTATGTAACCCATATTTCTGAAGTTTATCAGCAGTGCATCACCTTGCTTAATAATCATTCTTACTACATCCAAGTGATTCAGTTGTTGATCCACCACAGATTTTTCTTGAATGACAATCAGACTACTTAAATCGCCTATTTAGTTGGCTGCTTCATCTCCACCCTTATCTCCATTTCTCTTTCTTTGGCAACTTATGAAGTGATTTTTGAGATGTATAGTTCCTAACTTGCTTGAACCATCGAAGTCCTTCTCACAAACTTTACATTTGGCCCAGTCCTTCCCATTTTCATCTTTATACTTCTCAAAGTCCTCCCAAACCTTTGATCTCAACTTTCTTTGTTTAACAACTGAAGACTTGCCTAATTCTAGGCCCACCCTCTTATTGTCGACATTTTGTTGTCTAATATGGGGTGGGCGTTTTTAGGGTCGGGTTAGGTTGGGTTAAAATCTCCCAACCCAACGTGGATTGGGTTGGGTTGAAAAACCCAATCCAATCAATTCTTCAACCCAACCTAACCCAACCCAATAATAGTCGGGTAGGGTTGGGTTAAGTTGATCGGGTTGGCAATTAATTGAAGTACGAAAAGACAATAACATAAGGTGATGGCTTCTCGAGAAGATATGGCATGATTGCTATAAGAGTCTTGCCAGACCCAGTTTCCAAAAACACAATAGTAATCTTCGTAATAGCCATATCCAATGCTTCCAGTCGATAACTGCAAAAACCCCACAAATACAATGAATCCAATCATCAAACAAACATCAACTAAACTGATTGAAACAAAACAAAAGTACCAAAAAAATAAAGAAAGAAAGAAAAACAATCTTCTGGCAAATGCAAGAAGATCAGCAAACACTTGTTGAGTCATGTCTGTATCCATGTTTGAAGATTCCATCAACTATTAGATCAAAACCAAAAACATCTTTAAAATTCAAAACCCACATAAACTCATCAACCAAATTCAAAAACCCCCATTTGTCTACATGCATTCTCCTACAAAAAATCCACCAAAAAATACATCAATGCACCAAACTCAACCCTCAAAAGGCTTCCCTTTTGTTTTCTCAACAACAAAGACACACGCACAAGCCCACCATCAAAACCAGAAGCAAAAACCGTGCAAACCAGTCAAACCCACATAAACTCATCAACCAAATTCAAAACCCCCATTTGTTCAAACGCATTCTCCTACAAAAAATCCACCAGAAAAGACGTCAATGCACCAACCTCAATCCTCAAAAAGCATCTTTTTTGTTCTCTCAACAACAAAGACACACACACAAAACCTATCATCAAAACCAGAAGCACAAAAAAAAAAAAAAAAAAAAAAAAACCATTCTATTATAGATTGATGTTGCTCTAATGTAGATTTAGAGCAACAACACAAAAGAAGGAAAATGATTAGAAGCTGAAAGACAAAACTACATTGAGTTTTCAACTTATAGGACTGCCAAAACAGGCGCTTGAAGCTAAAAGCCTAAAACTGATAATTTCCAGTAGAACACAATTCTATTATAAACAAAATTATAATTGGATGTGAATCTGTAACATGAATGGGAACCCAAAAACAAGATAAAAAAAAAATTTACGAAAAAGCTCTATGCAAGCATTTAAGGTAGGTTGCCCATAAGTTAGTGTGTGCTTTATGTGTAGTGTTTGCACATACAATTAGAAAAATAAACTTTGGAAAGATGCTGTTCACAATTATTATTGTGACGAAAGTTTTTAAGTTATGCAAAAATGAAAGGAATTGCTACAAAAATCTAAATAGAGCAGCAGAGGATCTCTTTAAGCAGTTATGTTGCAGTAACTGCAACATAGATACAACTATAGCAGTAAAAGGATCTACTTTCTGAGCATTCATGACTTCATAATTGCCACATGTATTTGCATATGTGCAGAAATACATGTGTACATGTACATGTCCACAACATATAAATATATTTGCCTTTGAAGTGTCTTTCTCTTGTTTTATGTCACTACATTGCAGTATGACTACCATTTTGTTCAGAGGTCATGCAAAATTGAACTTCTTCTCAAGCCTGGCATAGTTAGAAGTTCGGACCAACTCATTAATAAAGTTGGTAAAATTTCCTTTACTTTAATACTTTGTTTTACTTTCATACGTTTCTTCCCCACAACTACTAACACAAATACTTTGGACAAAAAGCAAACAAGTGTTACCTCACAAAAGTGTCCAAATTCTAATTTCTGCCACATCAAAACAGAAACAAGAACTAGCGTTAACATTGAAAACCAGAGTTAATTGGAAGAGAAAAAAAAAAAATACTCGAAATTGGCGACAGAAAAAATAGAAAGAGTCAATGCAAGTAACTAAAGATTATCACGTTGTTTAATCCATGGCGTTTTCCAAGACAATGCATAGAGTACAAATCAAAAAGCACAGTGAGAAGAATACAATAATTCCAAAGCCATGAAATTTTATCGCTTCAATCAGCGTACACAAAGCAGTAACCACCACCATTTTGCCATAGTATTATGCATATCATCTCATCACAGTCCGAATATAAAGCTAACAGCAATATAATGACGAAGTACAAGCAAATAACAAAAAAATAAAAAAGATAAAAATTGAAACACTCACCCATCCTCTTAATGATACTTAATATTCTTATCTTTTGTTGTTCCTCCAAACCCTCCTCAAGAAAACTCTCAACAATGTTCTCTTCAGATGGATCTCTACACACAAATTTAAATTAAATTAAATTAAATAGTATCTGCATACAAACATGAGCATCATAAAATGGCTTTGAGAATACAGATAACAAGAACATGAATACAACTTCACTTTTAACATTTGCAAATATCTACGTTCAGTAAACAGATTAAAGGTGTTGATTTTAAGAAACCAACAAGCAATAAACTTCCAAAACTAGTAAATATATGATAAGCAAAACCTCATCATATAAAACATAAGAGACATTTACACATGCATATTTTATTGAAAGATAGAGAGATAAAAAACCTCAAATACTTGTAGTCACCTGACAACTAAAGGGAAATTATCAATAAGTTGTACGAGAAGAAAATAAAAAGGAAAAGGTGGGAGAGATGATGACAAGAAGAAGAAGAAACCAAGATCATGAAGAAGTGCAGCGAGCTCAACAACGAGCATGGGGTCCGGGTTAGAAGAGAGGCCCTGGTAATGAGCAAGGGAGAGGGCCATGTCTCTGAGCCTCCAGACGTGAGAGGCGTCGTGGGAGGCGTCGTTGCTTTTCATGCTTCTTTCCACCAGCTCCTCTGCCTTTCTCAGTATCTCTCTGCTTCCCATCTCTTTTTCGGTGGACATTTTTGAATGGTCCTCTCTGCCGTGCATCATTCGTTTCGGGTTATTTTTATTTTTATTTTTATTTTTTATTTTTATGACAATTTGCGGGTCATTCGATTTAGGGAAAACTTCAATGTACTGCCTAAATTTTGACATAATATCTACCTTTTAAGCGTATTTTCTTAAATATCTCTCGTGACTCTAAATGATCAAAAAATCCTTCAATTTAGTCACTTCAGTTTTGACACGATATCTACTTTTTAAGTGTGTTTCTTAAATGCCTCATGTGACTCTAAATTATCAAAAAACTCTTGAATTTAGTCCTTAAGTTTTGACGTAATAGCTACTTTTTAAACATATTTTCTTAAATGCCTCTATGAGTCTAAATTATCAGAAAATCCTTCAATTTAGTCTTTAAGTTTTGAGATAATATCTACTTTTTAAGTTAAATGCTTCTGGTGATCCTAAATTATTAGAAAATCCTTCATTTTAGTCTTTGATGGCAAAATTCTGTTAGTGATGAAAAGACACTACTACCCTCTACACTGTTACTCTTAAAATGCATTAAGTCATCATTCACCACAATCCAATAAATGTTTGACATAAGTCACATAAATTTTAAAATTTTAAAAAATTGATAATTTACAACCAATTAAAATCCAACACATATGACCATTTTACAATTAAAATATTGAATTTCTATAAAAAAATAATAATAATAACTTTTTAGAAAAATCTGAAAATAGTTCTTTAAAACATATGAAAAATAAACAAATTTTTAGAAAAATCTAAAACATAAGCATTATTAAATGTATGGGAGTAACATCATACCTTTTTCCTTCTTTTGCTCAGTATATTCATAAGCAAAATGGCCTAACTTTCCACAGTTGAAATGAGTAATTTTGGTTTTGTCCTTCCTAACCTTTATGCCCTTGCCCCTCTTACACTTTCTAATCTCATTTTTCTCAAAATTGGGATTTCCGCTCCTTTTCTTGAAGTTTTTTTTCCTTTTTTTGCGCTTAAAGACAGAGCCTTTGTACGTATTGGATTCGCTACGTAAAGCTAACCGAAAGATTTAGTAGCCTTCAGGCGCTCATCTTCCAACTCAACATGTGTGAGATGTCATCAAATGTCTTGATGTTGTTTGCTTGAGTCATATTAGTCTTCATATTCTCCGAGTTAAAGGAAAAAGACCAGAGTACTGTCTATACTTACTACTCGTCAATGAGGTTATGCCCAGCAGACTTGAGCCCACATATCATATTTGACATCTTTCTAAGATGTTGTCTCATCATATGATTTTGGCATCTATCGTAGGTGTCAAACTAGCGCACTAGGCCTTCACTATCAACCTAGCAGATCGCACTAGCCCTTGAAACAGACGCATAGCACAACAAAAACCGGTTTAAAACCAGTCACCAATACATCAACTGCAAACATCATACCATATAGGTTGTTGCATCTATTCAGGCGCCATTATGCCCAAATGCACTGCCTAGGTTCATCACATGCACTGCCAGCAAACTAAGTCCAACCATGGTAGTTAATAGTTGGCAGTGCGCCAAGTAGATGCGACCAAACCAATTGGTGAGCAATACTTGTTTTGTGCTTCTTGTGCATCCGATACTCACAACACTATTTGGTGCAAATTGAAGGGTTTTGGTTGAAAAGATTTAAAAATAGATGTTTGTGAAAACATTTCAAAAATTTTTCGTAAACCAAAACAACCCAATCGATGCTAATAATGATTATACAACATAATTAAAGGCACAAGATCGAATCTTAACTTACCTTGATTGATGAAGAACTTCTGTAACATCCCTAATTTCATATGCATGAATAGTATCATCATTATTATTATTAAGGTTAATTAGATAAAGGATTAAATGGAAGATAATATTTGATTTGTGTGGTTCAAGTAAAATATAGCTAAAAGTTAAGGTATGAGAATGAAATTGTTAAGGGATGAAATTGGTATTATAGATTTATTTGGGGAGGAAAACAGAAGTCACAAAATATAAGTCAAAATTTTAAAAACAAGTTAATGGCAGTGTCGCAAAACCAGAAAGAAAGAGAGAAGAAAAGAAAAGAAAGAAGAAAGAAGAAGAAAGAAGAAAAAAGAGGAAGAAGAGAAGGAGAAGCTCGCCGACCGCCGACCGTCAACCGCGCCAGCTCGCCGGCGAAACCAGCCCGACGCAGAGCAGATCCACGGCAGAAATCAGACCTGAAACCTACCGCACACTGGACGCCAACGCCGAGCAGAACAGCCGCGCGAACCAGCCGATCGGAGCGGAGGAAGACGACGAGGAGCTGCCGTCCGACCGCTCAGCAGAACCTGACCCGAACAAGAGCAGAACCGAGCTGAAATCGCGCAAGAACCGAGCTCGAACCAGCTGCTCCACGCGTGCAGAACGGCGACAGACCGGCGGTGAACCAGCTGCCATTCGCGGCGAAGCCGAGAGGGAAAGAGAGAGAGAAAGAGAGGAGAAGAAAGAGGAAGAAAACCAACCCAAAACCAGCTCAGATCTGTCCTCAAAAATCAGTCCAAAACCACCCCAAATCAACCTCAAAACGACGTTGTTTCGATAAGGAATAGGGGTGAGTTGTTTGGGTTGAAGAGTGATGATTTTTGGTTGGTGAGATTTGGAAAATAGTTGGATCCATTGGGATTAGTAAACCATGCATTTTAAATTATGAAATGAGCTTTTATTGAGAATTTATATATTTTTGAAAATTCAGGAGAGGAGATAGCTCAAGGAAGCCGGAGAAAAGGAAAGGAGAAAGTGTGAGCTTCCGTTGGGTATAAAGGTTGGTGTACACTTTATTCAATTTGTTTTCATAAATAGTATATTATCGATTTTGAGTACTGTGATGCTTTGAAATAATGTTGTGAATATTTTGATATCTGTTTGATGAAATATATTCTTTTGAAATGTGATAAATGATGAGATTTATATTGTTGTGAAAAAAATGAAATGATAAATTTGAAAATGGATTTGTATGCTTGTGGAAAACGAAGTTGGGATGGATTGACAAGGATATTTAGAAGTGTTATTTCATATTTTCAGGTTTTTGAAAACCTCTGAAATACAGTCGTTATGCTACCGGATTTTATTTGAAAACGATTAGAAACTGATAGTTTAAAAGAAACCAACCCAATGAATTTTTGAAAATAAATTGTTATTCAATCCCTAGTAAGCTTTGACACAGATAGGTGGGGATTGGAGTGATATGCCATTAATGGGTCACAAGAGCAGTACTGCGCCGTTTGATTCTATACCGACTATAATGAAAAGTTACAGTGAATTCGGAGGTTGTGAGAGACACCTAGTGTCCGACCCCGAATATACATGATTATATGATAGTCCGGCGGGTCGTCACCCGTGTGTCCGATGCCGGAATACTCGACTACCAGTCCATGGTATCATGCTTGTGTTTACTAAGGGCATGAAAGGATATTATGAGAATTATCTTGATCAATGTATTGTTTTTAAATTTCCTTTGGATATTAAAATGAATTATTGATAAATTGTGCTATTTTGATTCCAATTGTATAAATTGATTATGTTAAAATATAAATATTGAGTTTTGTGTACACCCACTAAGCAAATATGCTTAGCGGGTTGGATTTTAAGCGCGTAGGTAGTAGATTGCGTAAGGAGGGCGAAGATTGAAGAGAGGGCATTTGCAGTGAACTGAGACAGTCACATCTATCCTTCCATACGTATTTTTGGGTATATATATATATTATCTTTGGTTTGTATATGAAAGTTTCATTTTGTATTTGTACGTATATATATATATATGTATTTGGATTTTAGAATAGTGTTTTTGCTAAATAAAAGTCAAGTTGTGTAAATATGTTGATATATGTGATAGATACGGAAAATGATGAACCAAACGGAGTTTGGTTTCAGTTATTGAATATGTTTGTGAAAGAAATGTTTTGAATATGAATATGATGATTTGTAACAGATTGGGGAAAGTCCGAATTTTAGGGGAAATTCTGTCAGTTTTTCAATTTGAAATAAAAGGATTTCATGCTGGGTTGTAAATTGATTTTGAAATTCGTATTTTGATATGAATAAAATGAATATATGGTTTTATAATTAAAGATTTTGTAAAAAGAGATATGACTGTAGCGCCCCTTGGAGTCGTCTAGTGAAAGGGCAGGTAGGGGGTGTTACAACTTCAATTTCTATTGTTAGATTAATTTTTACCACCCGATGTTCTTTGCTATAATTCTTCACAAAAAAACATATGTGTGAGCATAATCTCAATAATCAAATCACAAAAACATTTCATAAAAAAAAAAAAAAAAAAAAAAAATCTGCAGAAATTAATGAACAATTTTCTTGATTTCTTATGAAAGGGGCAGCAATAAAGTGTTTTTAATCAATGGAAGTTTTTAGTTTTAGGAGCCAAAAAAATTATCTTTCAGTAACAACATAAAACACCATTTTATAATGGTAAACTAGGGTTTTTCAATTCAACAAAAAATCCAATTTCCTTTTTAATTGCCTTTTTAAATTGAAAAACTTAGTTTAATGGGAGATTTGAATTGATAAAAAATCATTGGCCAACATAAAGCAATGAAGCAAGAAATCTGTTGTAGTTGTTTAATGGGAGATTTGCAAAGTAACCCTCAAGACCACCCCCAAGGTTTTATTTTTTAAATAAATAAAGTTCAGGATGGTTTTCATAAATATGGCTTTTGATCAGAAATCCTTAGAGGGTTTTATATTTGTATATTTAATCTAGAGTTTATTGAGGTTTGAGGATTCTTTTTTTTTTTTTTTTTTTTAAGATAGATTTTGATGTAATTCACAAATTTAATAGACTTGATATTGATTTTATTAGAATTCTTTTAAAAAAATCCAATAAAATCTTCATGATGATAGTAAAATTTGTTATAAACATTTTTCTTCACGAAAATCATTTTAAAATTCATCTAAATCCATACGTAAAATGAAATTAGTGAAATTAATGATTTTTTAAATACATATATATTTCATTGGATTCCATATAAATCTGAATTAAATATACCTAAATTTTAATAAATTATATACAAATTTGGATTAAATACACGTAGATTTTAATGAAATCCATTCAAATATGGATTGGATACACCGAAACTTTTAAAATATTTTAAATTCTAATTAATTTAAAATTGAATGCACCTCTTGAATTTTGAAGGACTTGGATTCTTCTTCACCTAAACCTTTTCAAATAGTTGACTTATAAGCATTGTAATATGATTGTTATCTCTTATCTTATTAAATGTCAATCATATCTTTAAAAAAGTTTAAAACTAAGTTTAGATGAGCAGATAATTCAAATTGAATTTTTAAAACTATTAGATGATATTGGCATATGATGAGTAGATTTTACCTAAATTTAAAACTAAAGTGTTGTTATCGTGATAGTGACAATGGGGTTGTTTGCTAGATTAAACCATGTCAATGATTTTCAAAGTTAAACGTTGATGTTGCTAATTTCATCAATACAAACAGAATAGGCTTTGGTATGATATTCAGAAATGCAGATGGGCGTTTCGTGGCTACTAAGAATGACTATTGTATAGATCAGGTTGAGCATAAGGTGGCAAAGACAATAGGAGTTAAGGAAGCTCTTAGTTGGATCAAGAGCAAACAATTAATAATGTTGTTGTTGTTAAAATGGATGCTCTCAATGTGTTCCAAGCTCTTCAACATCCTTTGCAGGATAATTCTGGTTTTGGTTTAATTATTGACAATTGTTTATATTTAGCTTATGATATTGTCAATTTGAATTTTATATGGGTTAAGAGATTTGTGAATGAAGTAGCTCATAGTCTAGCTAAAGCAACCAGTTCTATGTTAGGTTCTAGGGAGTGAATTAATTGTTCTCCTCCTTTTATTGTCGATGTAATTGCTTTTGATTTTGCTATTTAATGAATATTATTGTTTTTTTTAAAGGAAAAAAAAATACAGTGTTGTTTTTGTCATTGATAAAACTTCAATGAGATTTGGCAAATCTCCCTTTAGATAATAAACATTTTGTACGAGATTTTTTTGGGGTGAATCAAAGCTAAACAATGACAAAAGAGAATGAGCAACTTTGTTCCCTCCATTAGGAATGAAAGAAATAAAAATATCACCTATAGAAGAAAGTGAAAATTTTAATATTCTTTTAATCACAACATTAGTCATAGTGAAAGGACAATATTGAGCTCGGGACAACAAAAAGATTATCACACTCCATATTACTCATGTTGTAATGCAATTTACAAACCACTTCCAAGACAGCTTCGAAGAGCATTTAATTCACCCACTAGAAGAGTATTACATAAATGGGATGTTGTTTAATCTAATTTTGATATTATAAGTTGATTTTATTATATAATAAGAAGGTTTTTACCTAAATTTTAAAATATAGAATTTTTTTTTTTGAAGGATCAAACCTTAAAAAGGTTTTGTCAAATCCCCTTTAAATAATAAACACGATTTTTTATACTTAAAGATTGGGGTTTTAACTCAAATTTAAAATTATAAAATGATTTGAATATATAATGAAAAATATTTTATTCTAAAGATAATTGCCATATTTAATCAATTTGGATCGAAAAAAATTTATGATTAGTTTTATTTTTATTCCATTTTCAAACTCAAATACCCTTATCATAACCCTAATTTCATCCAACTTAAAAAAAAAAAAAAACCTAATTGCATCCCTCTTACAAAAATAATTAATAAAAAAAAATAAAAACAAATAAAATGTTGGCATTGTGAATGTGAAGGGCTCTGGCTAGAGAGCTAAAGTAACATGTACCCTTTTTTTTTTTTTTTTTTTTTTTTTTTTTTAATTTTCACTTAAAAAAAAAATTAATTCAACTTGACAAAGAGAGTAAATGCTCATATGTAGTCACCAGTCAGCCCGTGATAAAAATTAAACAATAGTATTATAGGAAAACTACAATAGTATTATAGGAAAATCCATAAGTCTTGAGTAACAATGCAATTGATAAATGGAAACCCAAACATTAGATAAGCAAATGATGCTTAAATTAAACAGCTTGAGTTTCTCAACAACTGGAAATGAGAATAAAATAAAATAACATAATTATTTATCATAATTCCTCACATAGCCAGCTTTTGTGCATGTATAAGCCTCTTCGATGCCCAAATCTGATAAGCAATCCGTCTCATCCTGAAGAACTCTGGGAGTAGAGCATGAGACTTGAATTGATAAAAAATCACGGACCATTCTTGCAAGAGTTGGAAAGTACCGAGCATGAGCTCGCCACCATTCAAGTACATCAAAATCTTTGATTGAAGGAAATTTGACCTCTTCGAAATAAAGACGAAGTTTCGGATTCAGCCACTGGACATGATCTAGTTCATGAGAAGATTTACACAATTTCCCCAAAGGATCAAGCATTTCATATGAGAATGAAGAATTGTTTTCTTCTACTCCTGAAGTACATTTGTTGATGCCACTTGCATATTCATAGTAAATTTTGTTGAAGTAATCCCTGAATTTTATAAATTTTGTCTTCCATTCATCACCAAAGATCTTCTCATGCCAATTTTTCACAATATCCATTTTAAATCGCAGATCAAGTGCTGAAGCAACGGCTATAACTAAATTGTAGTCGTTCCAATAATTGTCTGCCATTTTCATAAACTCATCATAAACATCGTCAATATCACATTTCCTCAATTCTTCACGACACTTATATATCCCGCAAAGCAGGGGAAAATGAGTATTTGCAGTATTGTAGTTGCCGGAATATTGTCGGATAGAAACGCCAATGTCTTTAAGACACTCGTAAATTGTCCCCAGTGCATCCCATTCTTCTTTTGCTAAATTTTGAAAATGAGGATCACCATCCTCTAAGTCAAAAAATGTTTCTTTGAGACCCAACACACTCTTAAAAGCACCTAAAAAATTGTTGTCTGAACCCAACAAGATTTTCTCAGACAATTCATCAACATCTATTACATTCCAAATGTTTTCATCATCATTTATATTTTCCAAAATTATGTTCAGCCCGCTACATAAAGAATCCCGGATTACAATTGGAAGAAAATTATGAAGTCGATCCCAAGAAAAGAAAAAGATGTCTCTGCATAACAACTTCTTATTGAAAAGGAGTGAACCTTGAGTACTAAACCAGTCTTCTTTGATCTCATCAGAAGCTATCCACTCATACCAATAACCATAATTATTCCCTATAATGATGGCGGATATATCGTTTTCAATTCCCCATTCCAAAAGCACATTTTCCATATATTCCTCAATGAGCATATCATCCAACTATTTAAAGTCGATTATCTTGTTCTTCAATGTCCAGTCATCATCAATGAACCAGATCGTCAAACAAGTATTCCCAAAAAATTCTTCTGTAACGGTTAAACACAAGCGACGTGAGAGTTTTGAAAGCTTCTCAAAATAATTGCGGAGCTTTTCCTTCTCTTCCTTGTAAACATCAATTATGTAACCCACGTTTGTGGAGTTTATACGCTTTGCATCACCTTGCTTAATAGTCATTCTTGCCACATCCAAGTGATTCAATTGTTGATCCATCACAGATTTCTCTTTAATGACAATCGGATTACTTAAATTGCCTGCTAAGTTGGCTGGTTCATCTCCACCCCCATCTCCATTTCTCTTTCTTTGGCAACTTCTGAAGTGATTTCTGAGATGAGTAGTTCCTGACTTGCTTGAACCATCAAAGTCCTTCTCACAAACTTTACATCTAGCCCAGTCCTTCCCATTTTCATCTTTATACTTCTCAAAGTCCTCCCAAACCTTTGATCTCAACTTTCTTTGTTTAACAACTGAAGATTTGCCTAATTCTGGGCCCACCCTCTTATTTTCAACATTTTGTTGTCCGATACGTTGAGAGGCGTCCTTTTCGACATACAAATAAAATAAATGATTGACATGATAAGTAATACAAGTAAAACCAAGCATGACATGAATGATTCAAGAAACTAACATTAATTCTAACTCAAATCATTCATATGTACAAACAAATCAATATAAAATGTAAGCTGCTAATATAGACAAATGGACATGAAAATATTACTCAAATCGATAGAGATAGATGTACCTGTTTCTCATTAGGCATATCAGGAGGTAAAATTGAGGGGGCTGAGGTTCCACTAGGCGAACAAGACATAATATTGAACTTAACAGCCTGTTAAACAAACATAATCATAACAACTTCTATATATTTATACAAGGTAATGTGACACACAACTTTTAAAAAGTTAGGTGGTCTTCACAACTTGCTAAACAAACATAATCATAGCAACTAGATCGCTGGTCATCACCAGATCATGGATGATCTGGTGGGACGATTTGGTGCGCACCAAATCGTCCACGATCGGTTTGTACCAGAAAAGCAAACTAAAGTTAAGTTTGGGATTTAATAAACAAAGAACAAGAAATCAATAGGTTTATACATATGATTCATTAACAGAAGAATGACTGATCTACTTACTTGCAAAGGAAATAAGTAGATCGCTTGTCTTTCGATCCCCTAAATTTTGGTTGAACCAGAGACACGAAACCTGCAGCTTCCTCGCAAATTAGACTGAACAACATCACTGTATTGTTTGATATTTTCATTCTTAGACAATATATGTAACTGGCATTTGTCTTCACCTTTTTTTATTTAAACATTTTTTGAAAGATGTTTTTCTTCACTTTATTAAAAGGTGATTCAATGGAAGGAAATTTCAAAAAAGAGGAATGCTATGTTACTTTGTTCAATTTTAAATTATGAGATATGTCGTGTAATGGATAAGCACCAGTTATATTAAAATGTTATAATATTATATTAAATATTTGTGTGCTTACCTTCGGACCTTTGGTTGGTGGTCTGCTAGTCATCAGAGGAAGGAAACGTGGTCCATAAAGGGGCCCCCATAGCCCACCCCACTTGTTCTGTGTTGCTTGAATGTATGCAATGTAAGAGCCTTCCAAAATCGGTTTGCGACTTACTTGCTCTATATACACATGTCTTTGCATAAGTTTGAATGAAAATGAACAAGTTTACTCTCCTCCATTCGCTCTCTCTCTCTCTCTCTCTTTCTCTCTCCTTGTTCTCATCTCCAATTTATTTTTATTTTTATTTATTTTATAACACGCTATCAACATAATTTAAAACATGAAGTTCTATATAAATTCAACCACAACCTGAAGTTTCAGATTTTAATTTATCAAAACCTAAAGTTCTTGATGCTCTAATTGAGAAGTTTGACTATACAAACCCAATCAACGTACGGCTTTACTAACTCGATTATTGCACTACCTTTATTTATCATTATTATCATGCATTATATATCCAATTACTTGACTTTATTTATTTATTATTATGCATTATATGCACGGTTCTACCGACTTTATTAAGTAGTATATAGACACTATATGTGCGGCTCCATCAATTCTTTGTGCTTAAGAATTACTTGTACAGTCTCTTCCTTACCCAGGGACTTAATAGCTACATCTATTGCATTCCTAAAGTTTTCATTCTTGGATGACATATAACTTAAATTATTAAAAAGTCTCTTCAAACTTTCATATAAATAATGCCCGATTACACGTAGAAAAATATTATTATGTTCATCACAGATGAGGAAAAAATGGTTCATTGCATAATAACTTGTTATTGGCAAGGAGTGAACCTTGAGTAGTAAACTAGTCTTCTCTGATCTCATCATAAATCAACTCATACAAATAATAATCATCATTGCTATCTATAACCATGGAGGATGAATTGTTTTCAATTCTCCATTCCAAAAGCACATTTCTTTTATATATTTCACAATGGTTTCATCATCTTTCGAAAATTTAAAACCAACAATCATGTTCTTCAATTTTCAATCATCATCAATAAACCAAACCACCAAACAAGTATCGTAGAAAAAATTTAATTTTAATTTTTAAACACAAATGATATGAGAGTTTCTCAAAAAAATTGTGAAGTTTTTCCTTCTCTTTCGTGTAAACATCAATTATGTAACCCACATTTGTGGAGTTTATTAGCGATGCATCACCTTGCTTAAATTATATTTTACATTTGGGTTAACTGCAGTAAAATACCATGGGTTTTTAGATAAGGGGTTAATATTCAACAAATCCATTTAATTCTTGTAGCTACCCCTGTGAACATTGATTTCCCATCCCGTTTAACAGTTGATTGAGATTTGACTTTGCAAAGTTAAAAATACCTCTATAATTTATTAAAACAATAAAATATATATATGATTAGTTTTTTTTCTCTCTTCTACCTCTCTCTCTCTCTCTCTCTCTCTCTCTCTCTCTCTCTCTCTCTCTCTTTCCTCTCTTCCTCTTCTCTCTCTATCTTTGACCAGTCCTCTTCTATCTTTATCTCCGGCCAGCAACGTAATGGAGACCACAGTGGTCTCCACCATCGAAAACCTGAGTGGTTCTTCCATGGTGGAAAGCATTATGACCATTTAGTCTCGATCGTGGGTCTCCCATGGTGGAGACCACCGTGGTCTCCATTATGCCGCCACAAAAGTTGTCTCAACAATCATCGACTCTATCTTATCACCTCTGCTCATCTTTGTCAACTCCGTCTCTATCTATGTCCTCAAACCGTAATGTTCTTTTGCCACCACTATCTCACTTTAACCAATCATAATACTCAAGTTACGTTTATGAGATAGGAGGTTTGTGAGTTTTGAATTTTGAAGATTGGGGTGTGTTTGTTTTGGAGATGTTAGAGGTTGTGGGTTGGTAATGATGCTGTGTGTTTGTGTGATGAGGTTGCAAGTTTGTAGGTTTTGACTTTTGAAGATTGGGCGTGTCTGTTCTAGAGTGTTGGGTTGGTAATGATGCTGCGGGTTTGTGTGATGAGGTTGCAGGTTGAAGATTGAGATGTTTTTGTTTGTTTGTTTGTATGATAAGGTTATGGGTATGTGGGTTTTGATTTTTGAAGATCGGGGTGTGTTTGTTCTGGAGATGTGGTAGGTGGCGAGTTGAGGGTTTGTTTGATTTTTTAAGATGAGTTTGTTTGTTTGTGTGAGGTTAAGGGTTGGTGATGATACTAGAGATTTTTGATATGTTATGATCTTTTTTTTTTTTTATTTTTTTTATTTTTTTTTATTTTTAATTTGGTTGTTTTGAAATGACTGTTTTACCCTGCATTTCTTGGTCAACCGTTAGTTCTAACGGATGTGGACTAGCAGAATGGGGGTTGCAGTAATTAAATGAAATTGTTGAATATTAAGCCTTTTGGGAAAAACTCAGAATATGTTGGTGTAATTAATCCTTTACATTTTAATAGAGATAAATACAATTTATATATGTGAAAATCAAAATGCGTAAACTTTTATGAGTTTTTTTTACTTATTAAAATTTCTATAATTAGAGTGTAATAATTTCTATAATTCCCATTGACGTTACTATTGTAAATTAATTTAAATTTCTATAATTAAAGTGGAATTTGCCAAATAGCCTTATAGGCATTAGGAGATGTCACGATTGTAAGTTAAGTACAACTGCAAAATGAAATTATGGTGTCACGTTCAATTGGTTATAATTTTTTACATTAGAGTTGTTGCCTTGTAACAGAAATTTAATAAGTATTAATAATTCATAACAAGTGATAAATAATATTTGGAGATTTAACTCTTACAAGTCAAGTAAAGCTGTAAAATGAAATTGTGCAAAAACAAATTGGTTGTAACTTACAAATGACTTTTTAACACATTTAAATTTGTTTAAATTTTTTAAAGTCTGAATTAAATATATCTATATTTTAGCGGAATCTTTAAGTAAACTCAAACTTTTATGAGTTTTTTTAAAGTCTTAATTAATAAGATCAAGTCTTTTATAAACTAGTTTAAATTCCAACTAATATATGCCTTAGAAATTTCTTAAATATAACCTGTTGGGCTTTAACAAGAGGGGCCAGACCAATGTAACATTTGGGCCAACTAAACATCTCAGGCCCAAGTGGAGCGAAGGTAGTATGATGTGGGTGGTGATCATATTGGCTCGGTATGCATGGATGGATTGGTTGGTGTGTCTCAATAAATAGTCTGGTGTGTATTAGTGTAAAATTACCAGTATCATTTTCGTCCTGCAATTGAATGTGTTTGCAATTGAATTCAAGTGTATAATTGCAAGAGCAGAAGCTTGGGAAATTTAGTAAGCTTATAAGTGATAAACTCTTGAATTTGCTGAAAATAATTTTGTCTTCTGTAATATCTCCTTCATTTACCACTACATCTGTGATCGAGTCGCAAACATATGTCATACTCATTTCTGAGTTGTAGCAAATTTTTGGCTATGAAGAATGATATTAAGTTTATCAATCTTTTGCGACCAAAGACGTCAAGATATGATAGATTATGAGAAGATATTGGAGGTGGCATTAAATTAATCAAACTGTGACGCAATTGTACTTGTAGAGCTTTAATATTTTGAAGAATTAAATCCAATTTGAAGTCTTGTTTCCACTATTTCAAATCGCCGAGTCCTATGAGAACTCTTTTTTTTTTTTTTTTTCACTTGTGCAAGTATCACCGCTTGTTCCTGCATCTCTCCATTAGAAAGTACCTCTTGGTATGAACCATCAATAAGTGAAAGCTCTTCCAAATTGTGAATTCTATTAATAATGTCAAGTGGCAAAACTAATGATTTATCCTCATGGAGCTCAGGAACTTGAAGTTTGGGAAAGAGACATTCTGGAACCTGACCTTGCCACACACATATTTTCTGTTGCTTCCACCTAATTTTGTAAATGAAAATGTAGTGAATACTGTAATCATAATAGCAGTTCTAAAGGAGAAATTCAGTTCTGTAATTGGTCCTAACAATGATATGAATGGATACACCATATAGAGAGAAAATGCATTGAAAGAAATCCTCAATGGAGCATGAAGCTCAGGCATGAACTCGATTTAGCTAATTAAAATAATTTACAAGGGCAAAAAACTATTATTTGCCATTTTCATTTTGCTTGAGAAAAGATAATTTCAGCAGACTACAATGCAAAATATGATGTCTGTCTTGGAAACTTTTAAGAAACCAAAAACTAGAAAAGATGTCTAAAGATTGAATGGTGAACTTGTGAAAGTAGCAATGATGACGGAACATGCTCTGAAGAAGGTGATAGGTGTCATAGACAGGTATCAAATATAATGAAGATTATAGAAAATTAAGGGTAGTCCCAAAGAACACGCCAGCAGAAGAAAAGAGACAGATTCATATACTGCAATTAGGATACTACAAATTTAAGTATACCTACAAACCCAAAATCTGTACGATCAATACAATTTCAAAAATTATATAACTCGGTAACTAGAACAATGCTATGAAGCCATGGTTCATAAGAGAATCACAGGCTTACATTAAACAAATTCCATGATCACCAATACTTAATTTTTGAGCCATGCTTTTGCACGGAATGTACTAAAATCTTTCTCTCTAGTACAAAATTTATTATGATCACCAATACTTCAGCGCTCCTACTCCGAAAATTTTTAATTTGCAAAAGTATTAGTAAGTAAAAAAATAATTACAAAACGTGTAAAAATACTTATTCGTACAG
The DNA here is from genome assembly GCA_021234005.1 of Nephelium lappaceum. Taxonomy (NCBI): domain Eukaryota; kingdom Viridiplantae; phylum Streptophyta; class Magnoliopsida; order Sapindales; family Sapindaceae; genus Nephelium; species Nephelium lappaceum. Next base: position 180,523 of record JAIZFV010000005.1, read on the forward strand.
AATAATCAAGATAGCTAGAAATATACATAGAGATCAGAGATTCATGATACGTTATGACATAAAATATCTACAAAATATTTCTTGGACAATAGCATTTCAGTAAACATTCCAAAATGATGTCAGGAAAATTTTAATGGCAAGTCACTGACAATAAAATATGCCTTTTGCAAATATCATAATTTCAAACACAATATCTAATAACTTTTCAAAAATGTTACTGACAATCAAATATGTCTTTGGGGAATATCATAATTTCAAACACAATATATATTAACATTTCAAAAACATTGGCAAAACGAGGCTCATATCTCTGCAATGTCACTTGTACAATGGTAATGTGACCTGAACATTATTAATAACATAATTTTTTTTTGAGATATTATTAATAACATAATGGACACAAAGCCATATATATAAATGATTGAATATAAGCATTGTTATAATAATGCATAACTTATCAAAGACCAGAAAACTACAGATAGTGAGCCAAAAATATGATATAAAATCAAACAAAAGGAACTTATCTTAATAACCTTAACCCTTATGCAACTTCAGTATAGTGTTTAAGTCTTCTAATAGTTCACTACAAATCAACTAATTCATCATTTATTTTTCACATCACTTAATTCGTTGTCGATGTCCCAATACACTTGAACCATATTTGCCTATTTCTGTATGTCCAAAAGCTATGAAACTCTGTAACTACACATTTTCCAATCATTATATGTTCAGGAAAAAATTAGCCTCATATAATCAAGATGGGCCAGAACCACAAAGCCCATTAATTTACAAGACAAGCCCAAGGAACAATACGATATTCAAGCTCTCCCATCCCACTCTTCATAGAACTCCTTCAAGAATTCCTCCATCAACTTGTGCCTTTTCTCGGCCCTTCTCCGCCCAGTCTGATAGTTTTAGTCAATGTTCAGAACCCACACAGCTATAAACTTCTCACTAAGTTACTACTTACTAGATACATACACCCAATACATACAAGAGGGAGACAAATTCATTTTTAGCCTAAACGAAAGAGAAAAATTTAATTTTTCCCAAAAAAAGAGTTATTTGTTTCTACGTTTAGGCCTAAAAACTTTATTTTTTGGATCAAAATGAATTTACACATTTTTTCTTGTGCCTTCGTTTTTTTAATTTCCACTATTTAAATACATATAGTTTGTTGTAGGCTTGTAAATTCAGCGCAAACAAATAGCAAAAAAAAAATCAGGAGATGTAGGGTATAGTATAACACTTGAAATTCAAACATTTTACCTCTGTTTTCATTAAATCCTTCACCTTGAGAAGTTTCTCATGAAAATGGTTCACTGTAGTCTGCTCCTCTTTCTTGATTTACTATTCTTTGGATAAATCCAAACATGGCAGGATGTTGGGATCATGAAGCATTCTGTTCCTACTTCCGCTAAAAGTAAAGCAGCAAGCAATTCCTGAAATTAGAGATTGATATAAGGTCTTCTTTTTGTATAAAAAATAAAAAAAATTTCACCATAACAAGCAGTTTGCAACAAAATTAGTTTGTGAAAAACCGAAGTTCAAAACTGAGCAATGATGTGAAAACCGAAGTGAAAAACCGATGAATGATATTTACCGGTTTTTCACACATGGTTAAAAACCGATCAATGATATTGATTGGTTTTTCACCATGGGTGAAAAATCGATCAATGATATCGATCAGTTTTTCACACATAGTTAAAAACTGATTTTATTTGTTCACATTTAAATACTAATCATTTGCTGTTTTTATTTGTTTTCTATAGATGGATTTCAAGTACAAATATAGTTCACAAACAATTAGCAAGAATTCGAGCGGGAATACACATATTGGGCAAAAATGGCTTGGTAAAATCATTGTGGTTATTACTAAACGAGGCTTATACGACCGATTCATAAGAGAGTGTCCATTCAGACATATTTTAGAGATAAGCAGCAACAATACAACAACTGCTTCAGTGATATTATGGTTTCTTGTTAGAGAGGTGGAGGTCCCCGGTGGGCGTCATGATGAAATATGGTTTGAAATCGAGGGAAGAGTGTATAGGTTTGGAAAACAGGAGTTTTTATTGATGACAGGACTTCCTTTTGGTGGTGTAGATCGAGAAATCTTCAATACGGTGCAAAATGACGAGAAGAGTATCCTATGGCAATTGTTTAGTGGCGTGTCGCCGAGTGTCCCCAGTCTAGCCACCTTTGTTGAGGCAAGGAGCCATACAGCACGTCAGGGCTGTGCATGTGAAGATGTTTTAAATGATGAGGATCTATTGAAGTTAGCAAATGTAGGGATCGCTTTCCATCTCTTTATGGGACAGGATGACAGGGCTAGCATTGATCACTTTATGTGGGTTATGATAGAGAATGCAGAGGTATGGAACTCGTTCCCTTAGGGTACATTGAGCTATAGTATGCTGATCCATTGTCTATATATGGCGATTAATGAAGAGCGGGTGAAAAACCCATCGAAGATCATTAATCTTTATGGCTATATCCCAACATTTCAGGTATACCTAATACGGTAAATAATTAATTATAGTTTCCTCTTAATATGGTTGATATATAGGATTATATATATATACACTAACTATATGTTTGTTATTTGTTTAATCATTTTTACATTATAGTGGTGGTTGGTGGAAATATTCTCGATCTTATGAGAGAAGATAGCGAAAGATAATCAGTCTTGCAAAATGAACTGCCAAGGTGTAGGAGACGGACACTAAAGAGGACCTCGAAAGGCATAACCAACCTGAATGATTTTCCCCCTGTAAGTGGTGAACTTAATTGAAATTGGTTTCCTTCATTTTTTTTTTTTGTTTTAACCATCCTTAATAATGATATAACTAACTATTTATATATGTATATTGCAGATAGTTGGTATTGCACAAACCCTTGAGCCTACTGATGCCGAAAAAGAGATGGATTATTGGACATCTTTCAATATGAAGCATTTGGTTGGCGAAGAGGTACATAAAGTTGGCGGTGGAGGGAGTGAGGATGATGATGATGATGATGATGATGACGATGATGGTGATGATGATTATCAAGTAGAGGATGAAAGGGGTGATGATGAGGTTGATGAGTTTGCAAGGGAGGATGAGGAGCAGCATGAAGACATCCCAAGTGTAAAGACCAAATCAGATGATACATTTATAGAGTTACGAACAAAAAAGTCGCACGATGTACGAACAGTATATTCTGAGGTACGAATCTTAATCTTTTTTTTTTTTTTTAATTTTATTATTAAGTGAGTGTGTATTTGAGTAAATGGAAAGTTGTGGACATGTTGTATAATCATACGGAGTGGGATAGAGAGACGGAGTCTTTAAACATGAAAGATGAAGTGTAATTTTAAATATGCAGGTTATATTTCCCTGGATACTCAAAAAATAGGGGAGACTCTGTCGAATTTTTTTTTTTACAATTGCATACACTGTAAAATGACTTATTTATGCAGGTGAAGCAGTTGTTTGAGTACCTAGTAGGTTTACAGACGGCAACCCACAAGAAAATAAGTAAGATGGATAAGGTGATAAGGTGATAAGGAAGATGGATAAAAGGCTGAGACGGGTGGAAGAACATTTAAAAATTCCTATGGATGACGACGACGATGATGACAATGATGATGATGAAGATGGGTGCTTTGTCCCTGATGACCATATCTATAGCCCACCACCACCACCACCACCACATAAGAATGATAGGGTCCATTAGTCACCTCGCCATGATGATGAGGTAGTCCATCAATTGTTTATCCATAAAGACCAGACAGCCATCAATTAGGAGGAGCAAGAGGTCTATCAATCTCACAATGTCCACCAATCACCCCTCCAGCAAGAGGATCAGGAGATCTACCACTCCCAGAAGGTCTCAGGAGGTCTATCATATATAGATGCTGAATGTGGTGATGACCAGGTACGTATAGTATTTTAATTGTGTTACAGTTTGATATATAATTCTAAATGTTTAATTGATGGTTTTGATTTGATTACAGTTGCATGATGAGGTCATCCAGGAGTAGGGCAAACGAAAGACGAAGCCAGCAGCATCTCTGCGGACACCATACGCACATCTTGGACAGCCAAAAAAGAAAAAAAAGGTGCCCCAAATGCAGGTCGAGGAGGTGGCAGAGTCTGTAGACCCCGTAGAGGCTGTCTACAATGAATACAAAGCTTTCACGTCGTTGGACCTCAGGTTTTGATAATAAGCAGTATTTTCTTTTTATCTTGGTTGCTATTTTAAAAAAATTTACAATTGTTTGTTTTTTTTCTTTTATTTTAGGCGTGCAGTTGATCGTTGTCAGTGGTGCGTGATACTGGACATATTGTGAACCATTGAGGATGAGAACAAATGGTTGAGTTCAGAGCACATCAATTCTTATTTGATGTGTTTACAAAAGAAGTGGAATAAGGTTGAGGACACTAGATACGCGATCCATGGGAGCTCTTTATTTGTGAGTGTTTACATTTCAATCAGTTATGTCACTACAATTTATCGTCATGTGTCCCTTAAGTTAAATAACATGTTTAATTTTTTATCTTGCAAGCATTGATGACATTATACTATAGAGAGCATTACGTCCTCAACGGAAAAATGTGAGTGTTGATGTACCCTTACAGCTGATGTACCCTCAGAGTGGCTAGCATTCGGTTCTGGCAAGTTAGACTCATTAGTACTGTGGTGGGATGTTGAAAATGTGAGTGGTGTTCGAAAAATTAAAAGTTATTAATTGATAATTTAAAATTTTTAATTAGTCCTATATCACTGACGTCTTCAAACTGTAGGTGTTGCTGCCATGTAGCCTAGATCAAAATCACTGGGTCCTTTGTCAGATGTGCCTGAGACAGAAGAAGATATTAATATATGATTCTCTTGCACATACTGACTTAGCTGTCCGCATGGAGCCACTTGAGCCGATGGTGTCTTTGATGCCCATTTTATTGTGGTTCGTGGGATTTTATGAGAGGACCCAGATAGAGATGCCACCTGTGGATGAGCGATGGACAATTAAACATCTTGATAGATCGGTTGTGCCCTAACAACCGGATGGGTGAGTAAATTTGTAACTTAATGAAAATTATATATATATATTATATTTTATATTTAATGGTATGATAACATCATTTAATTAATTTTTTACTGATATAGGACGAGCTGTGGAGCATATGTGGCCATGTACATACGTGATTTGTTACAATCAAACGAGACTACATGGAAATCAAGACGACCTGATCAGGTTGCAGATGCCATTGCACTGAGGGCAGAGATTGCTATGGATCTGTATACCTTTTCAACACCATTGTATAAAGTAAATAAATTTGGAAAATGGATAGTAAACTCTGATGGAGAGGTTGTATATAAGTAATTGTATTTATTTTTATTTATAATTATTCATTCATTTATATAGTATTCATTTATATAGTAATTGTATTTATTTTTATTTATAATTATTCATTCATTTATATAGTATTCAATAATATTCAAATTGGAAGAATCGAAAAAATCAGCATTTACTTTACATTAGCAATGAAATGATCTAACTTTAAGCACAAGGTGAAATGTTATCACTTAGGCTCCGTTTGACACGCGGGATTGGAATGAATTGGAATGGAATTGATTGAATTGGATTGGATTGGATTAGATTGAAAAATCATTGTCTCGTATTTGGTAGAACTTGAGATTGGATTAAAAATGTCCTATATTGCGTTTGGTGTAGATTGAGATTAGATTGGAATAAAATTAATTTAAATACTTTATTATATACTTAAAATTAATTTGAAAATTAATTTCATAAAAAAATTTGAAAAAAATGAGAAAAAATATTTTATTAATTTAAATACAAGGATTAATTTTTGTTTGCATAATAACCCTTATTTATTATGAGAAGAGAGAGAGAAATTCAATCCCATTGAATGAGATGGTGAAGCATGAGATTGAGGATTCCCAAGAGATTGGGATTCAAGTGAGAATGGGATTGAGATTCCAATCCTAACTTGGTCACACCAAACATGGAATTTGAGACTTTAGGATATTACCAATCCCAATCCCATCTCAAATCCTATACACCAAGCACAAAAAACCGAACATGGAATTTGTTTAACTTCAATGTCACCATATGGAGCCATCAAAAGGGGATAAAAGCGAAATAAATAATGTTCTGTTTTTCAGGAGTGTTTAAAAACTGAAATCGGTTTCTTATACACCTAAAAAACCAATTAGAGGAAAAGCTGGGATAAATCATAGATCGGTTTTTAAGGTATATGGAAAACCAATTTCGGTTTCTTAACCATAATGAAAAACCGATAATGTAATTTTGACCAATTTTGACCTTTTTTCCCTTCAAATTTTTAGGTTTCCAGTTATCAAAATAGACAAAAAACCATAGAATTAATGTTGCATTTCAATATGAATTAACATAACAATTAAACATGGTTAGATGAATCAACATTAATATTTGTATAATGTGAAATGTTATCACCTAATACCATCTCTAACTTCAACTTCACCATATAGAGTCATTATGTAAGTTATTTACCCAATTTTACTTTAATTGTTTAAATTTAAGTAATTCGGGGTCATTTGTTACTCACCAAAAGCCATCAGAAGGGGATGAACGCAAGAAAAACAATGATTGGTTTTTAATGTGGGTTTAAAAACCGAAATCGGTTTCTCATATACTTGAAAAACCGATAAGAGGAAAAGGAGGGATAAAATCATAGAGCAGTTTTTATGAGATATTAAAAACGGATTTCGATTTTTTATCAATAATAAAAAACCGATCATTTTGTTTTACCAATTTTTACCCATTCTTCCTTCAAATTTTAAGGTTCCCAGTGATCAAAAAACACAAAAAACCATAGAATTGATATTAAAAACCAATTTCAGTTTCTTAAAAGTAATGAAAAACCGATTATTTTGTTTGTCCAATTTTTACCCCTTTTTTCGTTTTGATGTCAATTACTTCACTTCATTATTCATTAAATTAAATTAATTATAAACTTTTTTTGAAAAACATTTAACAAACTTCCCCCTAATTTTGTACTACTATCCGAGTATAATAGTATCACTTCATTACATAATTTGAGTAATTTAATTCATTTCAAAAAATAACATAATACATATTATTAAAATACAAGCTTGAATTAACTAATGTGTCCAATCATCAATGTTTGGATCATTACCCATCATTAGATCGGGAGTAGGAAACCGTTGTGGGCATCGACGTTGGTTGTGTCCAGTCTTATAACAGAGGCAGCATCTTCGTAAGGGTGCAGTATTTGCATGAGCATTTGCACTTGTTCCAGCTTCTGTAGTAGCGGCTTCACTAGTTTGGGCTTTTGCAATTACGACTACGCTTGTTCCTCCACTGAAGGATGTAGGAGGGTTAGGGCAACGAAGACGGTTATATCCCTTCTGATCACATTTTTCACACTTCTTAGTTCGATGGGCTTCCCCAACTGAAGGAATCTGAACCTCTTTCGGCCTACCTGCTTGTCTTTTTCCTATGGGTGGTAGTACAATCATGCTTCTAACTTCCATAGAAACATTCCAATCAGACAATTTAGGAACGGAATTGATCGGACTTGCATTTACAGCTTTCAGCCACTCTGTGCTATAATAATGACTGCAAAGTGTATCACAACTGATGCCCTTAAACATGACATGTATCATAAATATTTAAGTGTAAAAATATGATATGACATTAAATATTGAAAATAACAACGTACAATTATGATACCTGGCTACATCACATGCATAAATACATGGCAACTAATCTAAGTTCCACTGCAAGCAAGTGCATGTGCTCGCTTCAATATTAACCACCGCATCGCCTTTGCTAGGATATAAAACATTGTATGTGATCGGTTCTGTAATAGGATGTATGGTTATAACGCCCCAATCCGGACCGCCACTAGGCTCCTATCCGAATGGTACGCCCGGGCACCCCAACGAATCCCTCTAAGCCCATCTTGATGGGGAAGAAGGCATCCGAGGAGCGAACCCTCTTAACTTGAAACTTAACTTTAGCGGAAGCAAAAATCTTTTAAATCTAAAGTTGAAATGGTTTGGGTTGGTTTGACACTATTCTTTTGGTCAATTTTAAAACTAAAACCGGCAGCATAACGACTGTAATTTGGATAAACCAAAAACCTGGAAATCAATTTAAACACTTCAAACTATAATCACATCCAACCCAACTTCTCACAAATTCAGTTTATCAACATAATCACAAAGATTTAAAAGCTTCAAAGTCAAAATATAAATATGTACTTTTAAATCTAGTAAGCTTGGTTTTTCAAGCACAAAATAATACTCTTTTACACAATTCAAAAGATATCACTCTTTTGATGCAAAATATACAAAATATATGCAATATAAAACTCAAAATATGCTTAATACATTATTCAATATGCAACTGCCAGTAATTGCGCCCACTTGAATGCGAAGGAGGGAGGCTTCAATCGTCTTCACCCACACGAGTACCTGAGGAGGTTTTTATAAACAATTTGAAGAGTGAGCTATAAAGCTCAGTGAGTGCAATAGTTTATAAACTTAGCTTTTCTTTTCAAAAATTTCCTCCTTAGAAAACTTTTATAAAAGTTTCTATTTCTTAAACATTTAAAGCTTAAATCTCATTCAATTGCATAGCATTAATATAAACAATTTATAATAACTTGTAAAGCATAAATCTGAACTTGCTTAAAATAACTGAACTTTATAAAAGCACCATTCGTATCCCTAATCTCTGGACCACACGGCGACTTAGCTAAGGCCGCAGGTGTGGTAGGTCATAAGGCGATGTATCTGACATCCACCGCAACCAACTCTCTGAGACCTCTCAGCAACTACGTGCGGAATGCTGCATCGCTAACCGTAGTGCGAGACCATATCCCACAAAGTAGGGGCGACACACTCACTCATAACTCTAACCACACAGTTAGTGACTCAATTCCCCCAACCCTTGCCTTACTAAGTGGGATATACCGTACGGGTCTGAACTCGATAAACTGGTGGGTACTTATGGCCTTTGAAAACTTGCTTTTCTGTAATGCTATGCCTTACAAATCTTTATTCTTGGTGCACAAGCACAAAAGCTTTAACTTGAAAGCTTTAAACTTGAGCCCTTGGACTCGTTTACTTTCTTGGTGCACAAGCACAAAAGCTTTAACTTGAAAGCTCTAAACTTGAGTCCTTGGACTCATTTACTTTACAAATACAATACATATATTTAAATAGAATAACTTATACATGCAAAAGCATAAATTTAGCTTATAAATGCAAAAGCATAAAATCACTTTAGAAAACTTTTGAAAGTGCACTCACCTTAAACTTGGGCTTAATTTGGATGAGTTTCAAACGTCCTCTCGTGATCTGGTATGATGCTCTTCACCTACACAACACATATATACTTAAAATTACGTTTGCGTCAACTTCTGGAAACTCGAAATAATAAAAATTACGTAATCGCGCCTAAATGACCCTTTTTTGGCGTAACTCTCCATTTTTGGTTTCTTAATTTAATCTTTGACTTTTATTTATCCCAATACGCCTAATTAAACTCATTAGGGTCATCCAAACTCTCAACGGACGCCATATGGGCCAATTTACCAAATTGCCCTTCGAACTAGTTTAGTGCGCGTTTGGTTTCTCTCTAATTCTTTGGTTTTCTAATCTCCCAATAAGCTTAAATCCACTTATTTTTCAACTCATTTTCACTCAAAAACAACCAACAAACAAATCATAACGAGATCCATTTCAAATCAACTTAAATCACCAACGAAATCATCAATTTCTAACTTAAATAACTCACCCCTTTTCTTTCGCGTTAACAATGCTTTGAGGATGATTTTCGAGTTGTTTTGGACTACTTTTGGGTGACAGATCTGAGCTGGGTTGGAGCTGATTTTCTTCCTCCTTCCTTCTCCTCTCTTCCTCTCTCTCTTTCCCTCTCACTTCGCCGCGATTCACAGCTGAGATCGCTGCCGTTCTGCTGTCTCTATCGCGCGGGTGGAGGGCTGTTTTCAAGCTGAAAATCAGCTCAGATGCAGCTAAAATGGGGAAGAATCAGCTGGGTTCTGCACGCAGGACTGCAGGTGACTGGACAGCAGCTCGCCACTGCCTTTTTCCTCGCCGATCGGAGCTGATTCGCAGCTGTTCTGCTCGGTTTTCAGCGCTGTTTTCGCGTCGCTTCCGCCGCGAGCTGCTCGACTTCGATCTGGTTTTGCAGCTGTCTCGGCGAGGTCCTCGGTCGGCGGTGAAGGTTGGTCCGACCAGTGACTTCTTCTTCTTCTCTTCTTCTTCTTTTCTTTCTTCTTTTCTTTCTTCTCCGTCGCGTTTTGCGACTGCTTGGGCTGCTCTGCTTTTATTTGTCTGTGTTGACTTGAAAGTCAACCACCATATTCTTTGGCTTCTAATTTCCTCCTCAAAACTCTCAATAATTGCACTTACGCCCTAGAAAATCTCATTCTCTTCCCTTAGCTTTTAGCTAAATCCTACTATAACCACAATTTTAAATTTTATTTTCAACTTAGTCCCTTATTTCCTTAAAACTTACTCGATTTCATTTACCATTTTAACTTCCCGTTAAATCTTCAATTGAGTTTAAATCAAATCTTATGAGTTCTCTATGACCTTAAATCTTTCCATAAATCATTTAGGGTCTCAAATAAATACTTAGGGACTATTCCTGATAAATCCGCACAATATAAAAATAGAGGGTTTACAATGGTACCTTCCGTAGATAAATTTTTGGCCAACATTATTCGATTGTACGTAGTAGTGGTAACAAAAGTCGTGAGTTTTTTAGTAGCACCACGTCTATTATTAAACCATCTTTGTAACACATTTCTCACATATTCATGTGCAGTAGTTATTGGCAAATGACGTGCTTGCATCATGCAATTGTTGAGTGATTCTGCAATGTTAGTGGTCATCATGTCATATCTTCTTTTTGGACAATATGCCCGTGACCACCTACTTACCCCAACCTTAACCAAAGTTTCATGTGATTTTGGATGCAACGCCCGGATGCAACGCCCGAATTTCTTCCAACATTCTATTGCAGTCATATAGCACATAACTGTATGTTGCACTGTAAAATGCTTTTTCCATCACATTCGAATACTTTTTACAATGTTGCTTAAGGTTTTGCCATAGGTGGAAAAAACACAATATGTGTGGGACTTCAGGAAAAGCTACACTTATCCCATTCGATATGCTTTTGTGACGATCAGATACGATAAGCAAATCATCTGACACACCGATCGCCTCTCGTAATCTGCTTAAAAACCACGTCTATGAACGGTCTGACTCTCTATCAGCAAATCCAAAAGCGATGGTATAAATCATCTCCGACCTATCTTTGTAGGCAGCAAAAAAAAAAAAAAATCACCCCTTTGTATTCACCTTTCAAATGGGTGGCATCAATAGCAACAACCGGTCTCATGTAAGATCGAAAACCCTTAATACAAGCTCCAAGTGCAACGAATGAATACAAGAACCGGTTGTTTTCATCCCTCTCAATTGTCGCCGTGGTGCCGGGGTTTGATACTTTTAACATTTCAAAGTAGGACGAAAGATGTTGATATGACTCATCCGCTTGTCCATATGATAGTTTCTTTGCATATTGTAAAGCCTTTCAAGCTTTACTGTACAAGATCTGCACACCATACTGCTCTAGCATTTCTCTGATCAAATGATTAGGTGTATAAATATCTCTCCCTACCTTTCTCGCATATAATTTTTCGATGACAATAGTCTTTACACTTTTCATATGTGATTCCATGGCTACCTGATGGCACGTGTGTTCCGCCACATACTTCAACACAAACCACATCAAACAACCCTTTCTGTATCTTGCACGAATTATAAAGCTACAACTTTTATCCTTGCAACCAGCTTCAAATCATTCCGCGTCTGAGCGTCTAACATGATATTCAAACTTGGATTTCAGAGCATATTCTCCAATAGCTTTACACATTTCTTGTTTACTATCAAAAAATGCACCTTTATACAAAGTACCACGTTGGTAGACGGTTGACACAACGCTTGAAATAGCCTCAATGTCGTCCAGTTCTACACTAGGAACAATCCAGCATGGTTGTGAAGGATTGTTCAGAAATTGTAAACCCGAAAATCTTATTTCTGGAAACCCTTCATCCTCGACGACATCATTAAATCCAGTTTCCTCTTCATCACTATCTCTAGTTTGCTCTTCATCACTATCCCCTATCTCATCACCATTATCATCTGTGTCCTGATTTTCATCATCGCTAACATCATTCATATAATCATCATTAATGTCATGAATGAGACTTTCTATATATGTAAATGGGGTGACCGAAGCATCAACCTGATTGCTACCAACACCTGAAGTAAGATAAAATTGACTTTGAACCATATGCGGATCTACAGGTCTATCAGTATTTGGCATCTCATGTCTTGTGTCTGGTATTAAGTCGATGCCATTTGGACGAACGATATGTCTATTAACTCCAGCTCCAAAATCTCTTACAATCTTATCAATATAAATCTCTCTAACATCAACATTTTTCACCACCATCAAACCAACCACACCAAGATCGGACATGATACATATTTTTTTCACTTGGCCATTTGTCATACTTTGTAGTAAATAATATACACGAATATCCCACATTCTTCTATCAATGCTAGCCTCTCTGTACACAACATCTACCAACGATGAAAAACTACTATCTTTAGAGACCCTACACATGATCGACTCACCCCCAACGTAGTTAGATCCATTCTACTCTCCATCAAAGTTGATTACGATCGTTTCGTGAGCCATTCCTATAACATTCAAAGAATGTTTAATTAGTCTCACTATAATGGGTCAACATTATAAAGTACAATAATATATAACAAAATCTAACACTATAAATCAATATCCACCATTAAAAACACAAGATATATCACAATTATGCTAACACTGCCTAACTCAGTTTTTAAGTGGATCAAAAAACTATTTGATGAATAAATTTTTATTATACACTCACAACACTTTGCAGGCAAATGCAATTAAATATTACCCAATACAATCTAACCACATATAACACTAAAATTTAATACACGGCATCCAAAACACAACAAATATTGAAAATATTAAAATTTGCTCAAATCAGTTTTTTATTTATATGAAAAACCGATTTTGGTTTTCCAGTGGCACGAAAACCGATCACATGGTTAAATCGGTTTTACACCTCTGTAAAAACCGAAATCGATATTTTAGTTAATTCAAAAACCGATTTCGTCGCAGATTTTGTAGAAACTGCAAATCTACAAATCTACCTTTCGGATGCCATATGTCACAACCAAATCACTCTTAAAGCCTTTAGCTTACAATTTGAACAAAATAACCTAAAAACCAACCAACAAAAACACATACATTACCTTCAAAACTCAAATCACTTGAAATGAAAGAAGAAGCTTCAAAATGGATCACACTTGAATGGATCAGAAACCTTCAATGAACAAAGAAGCTCTAATGAAGAATCCCTTACTAGGAGGTTTGACTTTCGGTTATAATGGTGAATGGAAGAGAACAAAAACCATGAATAGATTAAAGAGAAAGAGAAGAGAGGTTTGGATGCTAGGAGGAAGAAGAAGGTTATTTTGGTAATTTCGATTAGGGCAATTGGGTGATTTTAATTTTAAGGGTAATTTAGTAATCTTGGGTATATAATGAAAATAATTTGTTTGAGAGGTTAAAAACAAATTTATATAAAATATTGGGTAAAAACAAAAATTTCCTTTTTATTTGGGTGAAAATGATAAATTCCCCTTCGTTTTAAGGAAAACTTCAATTTACTTCCTAATGTTAGATGTAATATCTACCTTTTAAGCATATTTTCTTAAGTATCTCTAGTAACTCTAAATTATCAAAAAATCTTTCAATATAGTCTTTAAGTTTTGATGTAATATCTACTTTTTAAGTGTGCTTTTTTAAATGTTCCTATGACTCTAAATTATAAAAAAATTCTTCGATTTAGTCCCTAAATTTTGAGATAATATCTACTTTTTAAGTTAAATACCTCTCGTGGCACTAAATTATTAAACAATTCTTCAATTTAAACAATTTGCGGATCATTCGTATTAGGTAAAACTTCAATTTACTAACTAAACTTTGATATAATATCTACGGGCAAATTACCCATAGCCTACCTGTAAATTTAATATTTACACGCATATATAACTTTTTAACTTTTTTACAATGTCCTCCCCTGACTAACAGATTGACTGGTTTGACCGTCACTGAATACGATTAACTGTGTAACAAATATTAAAAGATGAAATTACCCCTCAACAAATTTATTTTTTTAATTTTCTTTTAAAATAAAATTTAAAAACTTTAAATAAATTTAATCAAATCCCTATCGTCCATTTAAAAATGGACGATAAAGATCAATTTTTTTAAAAAAAATTAAAAATTAAAAAAATGAAAAATTTAATTAAAATATTTTTTAATTAGATTATGGATGTTGGAGATTAATTTGAGAAAAAAAAAGATTTAAAATAAAAACACAAAATCCAATATTCACATCTCTCTCTCCTTTCTCTCTCTATTCTTCATCATTGTGGTTGTTGTACATCGTCTCTCTCCTCTGTCTCTTCTTCTTCATCATCATCTTCTTCTAACCGGTCACTATCTATCTTCTTCTGCTAATTGAACCTAGATCTGGGTTCGAATCATTCGAACCCAGCTTGGGTTCGAAGCCTTCGAACCCAGCTTGGGTTCCAAGGATTCGAACCCAACCAAAACTGGGTTCAAATCCTTCGAACCCAGAATGAATCCAGAACGAACCCAGTTTGGTTCGAAAGATTCAAACCCAGTTTGAACCCAAACTGGGTTCGTTTTGGGTTTGAAGGATTCGAACCTAGTTGTGGATGGATTGATTTCGAATCCTTCGAACCTAGTTCTAGGTTCTAGGTTTGAAGGATTCAAACCCAGAACTGGGTTCGAACAGGATTTGAACCCTTTGAACCCAGAACTGGGTTTTGGTTGGGTTCGAATCCTTTTCGAACCAGTTCGAAAGTTCTGGGTTGGGGTTCAAAGGTTCTGGGTTTGCATCAGTTAGGTTGTTTTGGATTGTTTTGCAATTGATTATCGGTTGTTTTAGGGAATTTTTTGTTATTGAACACTGATTTTTGTTGATTGATTGATGATGATAAATTTGGGTTGGTGATTGATGTTGATGATTTTGCTGGATTAGTGATGATTTTGGTTCAAGATGAGAGGGAAGAGAGATTGAAGATGATTTTCAGTAGAGGTTTTCTGGGATTAAAGATGATTTTGGTTGAATATGATTTCAATGGTATATTGGTAATTTCATTTGGCTGCGAAATCAATCCATGACAATCTGATAGTTCTCAAGGGTGATTTCATCTTTTAACACCTTTTAAACGGTCAAAGAGATCATTTTACTGTCAAATCCAGTCAAATCCGTTAGTTAGTGGAAGACGTTGTAAAAAAATCAAAAAGTTGTACGCGCTTGTGAATATCAAATTTACAAGTAGGTTGTGGGTAATTTGCCCTAATATCTACCTTTAAAGCGTGTTTTCTTAAATATCTCCCCTGACTTTAAATTATCAGAAAATCCTTTAATTTAGCGACCTAAGTTTTAACGTAATATATGTTTTTTAAGTGTGTTTTCTTAAATGCCTCATGTGACTCTAAATTATTGAAAAGTCTTTCAATTTAGTCCTTAATTTTGACGTAATATCTACTTTTTAAACATGCTTTCTTAAATGCTCCTGTGACTCTAAATTATCAAAAAATCTTTCAATTTAATACTTAAGTTTTGAGATAATATCTATTATTCAAGTTAAATGCCTACCGTGACCCTGAATTATCAAAAAATCCTTCAATTTAGTCTCTGATGGCAAAATTCTGTTAGTGGCGAAAAGGGCAAAAAGATACTATTATCCCTTACACTATTACTCTTAAATGTATTAAGTCATCATACATCATAATCCAATAAACATTTGACATAAGTCACATAAATTTTAAATTTCAAAAAAATAGATCGTTTACAACTAGTTAAAATCCAATACATATTACCATTTTACAATTAAAATATTTAATTACTACAAAATAATAATAATAATAACTTTTTAGAAAATTTGAAAATAATTCATTAAAACATATGAAAAAAGTAATTATTTTTTAGAAAAATCTAAATCATAAGCATTATTAAATATCTTGCAGTAACATTGTACTTTTTCCTTCTTTTGCTCAGTGCATTCATGAGCAAAATGAACTTATTTTCCGCAGTTGAAATAGGTTATTTTAACTTTGTCCTACCTAACACTAATATGCTTGCCTCTTTTGCACTTTCCAGTCTCATTTTTCTTAAAATTGGGATTTCCACTTTCTTTCTTGAAGTTCTTGTTCTCTCTCTTATTCTTAAAGTCAGAGCCTTTGCACATGCTGGACTCAGCCATGTAAAGCTAACCGGAAGATTTAGCCGCTTTTAGGCACTCATCTTCCAACTTAATATGACATAAGATGTCATCAACTGTCTTGATGTTGTTATTATGAATCATGTTGGTCTCCATATTCTTCGAGCTGGATGAAAAAGACCAGATCATTGTCTGTACTTGCTGCTCATCAATAAGGTTATATCCAACAGACTTAAGCTCACATATCATATTTGATATCTCCCTAAGATGCTACCTCATCGTATGATTTTGGCACCCACTGTAGGTGTCAGACCAACGCACTACCCTCATTATCAACCCAGCGGATCGCACTAGCCCTTGAAACAGACCCGCAACACAATGAAAACCGGTTTAAAACCAGTCAATAGCACATCGACCGTGAACAACATACCACATGGGTTATTGCATCCATTCGAGCACCATTATGCCCAAACGCACTGCTTGGGTTCATCACATGCACTACCAGCATGCCAGGTCCAACCATAGCAGTTGATAATTGGTAATGCACTAAGCAAGTATGACCAAACTAGTCGATGAGGAGTACCGGTTTTGTGCTTCTTTCACATCCAGTGCTCACGACACTATATGGTGCAAATTGAAGGGTTTTGGTTGAAAAGATTTAAAAATAGATATTTGTGAAAACGTGGATTTCAAAAAATTTTCATAAACCAAAACAACTGAATCGATACTAGTAATGATTATACAATGTAATTAACGGCACAAGATCAAATCTTAACTTACCTTGATTGATGAGGAACTTCAATTTCTTTCGTTAGATTGATTTTCATTACCTGATTTTCCTTCCTATGACTCTTCATAAAAGAAAATGTATGTGGGTATAATCTCGAATAATCAAATCACGAAAACTTTTCATAAAAGAAAATTTTGTAGAAATCAATAAACAATTTTCTTGATTTCTTATGAGGTGGGTAGCACTATGGTATTTTTAATCAACGAAAGTTTTTAGTTCTAGGAGCCAAAAAAATTATCTTTCATTACCAATATAAAACACCCTTTTATAATGGTAAGCTAGGATTTTTTAATTTAACAAGGAATCCAATTTCAGAAGCCCACATAAAAGCAATGAAGCAAGAAATCTTTTACAGTTGTTAAATGGGAGATTTGCAAAGTAACCCTTAGGACCACCCCCAAGGTTTTATTTTTAAATAAATAAAGTTCAAGATAGTGTTTATAAATATGGCTTTTGATAATAAATACTTAGAGGGTTTTATATTTGTATATTTAATCTAGAGTTTATTAAGGTTTGATGTATTTTTTTTTTTTAATGATAGATTTTAATGGAATTCATAAATTCAATAAACTTTATATTGATCTTATTAGAATTCTTTTAAAAAAATCAATAAATCTTCATGATGATAGTAAAATTTGTTATAAACATTTTTCTTCATGAAAATCATTTTAAAATTTATCCAAATCCATCCATTAAATGAAATCTGTGAAATCAATAACTTTTTAAATGCATATAAATTTCATTGCATTACATACAAATCTGAATTAAATATACTTAAATTTTAATAGATTCTATAAAAATTTGAATTAAATATACATAGATTTCAATGGAATCCATTTAAATCTGGATTGAATACACCAAAATTTTTAAAATGTTTTAAATTTCAATTAATTTTAGATTAAATACACCCCTTAAATTTAGGAGGACTTGGATTCTTCTTCACCTTAACTTCTTCAAATAGTTGACTTATAAACACTGTAACAGATTGTTATCTCTTATCTTATTAAAAATCAATCATATGTTTCAAAAAGTTTAAAACTATGTTTAGATGAGGAGATAATTCAAATTGAATTTTTAAAACTATTAGATGATGTTGGTATATGATGAGTACTTTTTAGCTAAATTTAAAACTAAAGTGTTGTTATGATGATAGTGACAGTGGGGTTGTTTGTTAGATTAAACTGCATCAAGGACTTTCAAAGTTAAACGTTGATGTTGCTAATTTCATCAACACGAATAGGTTAGGTTTTGGTATGGTAGTGAGAAATGCATATGGTCGTGGTTGCTAAGAATGACTTTTGTATAGGTCAGGTTGAGCATAAGGTGGCAAAGACAATAGGAGTTAAGGAAGCTCTCAGTTGAATCAAGAGCAAACAGTTAAATAGTGTTGTTGTTAAAATGGATGCTCTCAATGTGTTCCAAGCTATTCAACATCCTTTATAGGATAATTCTAGTTTTGATTTAATTATTGACGATTGTTTATGTTTTGCTTCTGATATTGTCTATTTGAATTTTATATGGGTTAGGGGATCTATGTACAGAATAGCTCATAGTCTAGCCAAAGTTACCAGTTCTATGCCAGGTTCTAGGGATCAGATTAATTGTTCTCCTCTTTCTATTGTCAATGTAATTGCTTTTGATTTTGTTGTTTAATAAATATTATTGCTTAGAAAAAAAAAAAAAAAAAAAAAAAAAAAGCTAAAGTGTTGTTTTTGCCATTGACAAAACTTCAATGAGATTTGGGAAAATCTCCTTTTAGATAATGAACACTTTGTACGAGATTTTTTTGGGGTGTATCAAAGCTAAACAATGACAAAAAGAGAATGAGCAACTTTGTTCCTTTCATTAGGAATGAAAGAAACAAAAATATCACCTATAGAAGAAAGTGAAAAATTTAATGTCCTTTTAATCACAACATTAGTCATAACAAGAGGACAGTACCGAGCTCCGGACAACAAAAAGATTATCACACTCCATATTACTCATGTTATAATGCAATCTACAAACCACTTCCAAGACAGCTTTGAAGAGCAATTAATTCACCCACCAAAAGAGTATTACATACATGGGAGGATGTTTAACCTAATTTTGATATTATAAGTTGATTTTATTATATAATAAGAAGGTTTTTACCTAAATTTTAAATTATAGGAATTTTTTTTATGAAGGATCAAACCTTAAAAAGTTTTTGTCAAATCCCGTTTAAATAATAAACACGGTTTTTTATACTTAAAGATTGGGTTTTTAACTCAAATTTAAAATTATAAAATGATTTGAATAGATAATGAAAAATATTTTATTCTAAAGATAATTGCCATATTTAATCACTTTGGATCAAAAAAATTTATGATTGGTTTTATTTTTTATTTTTTTTTTCAAATGACTCAAATACCCTTATCATAACCCTAATTTCTTCCAGCTTCAAAAAAAAAAAAAAAACCCTAATTTCATCCCTCTTATGAAAATAATTGATAAATGGAAAAAAAAAAAAAAATGAACGCTTGCATTGTGAATGTGAAGGCCTCTAGCTTGAGAGAGAAAGTAATATGTTCAGTTTTTTTTTTTTTTTCACCCCAAAAAAAAAAAATTAATTCAACTTGACAAAGAGAGTGAATGCTTGTATGCAGTCACTAGTTAGCCCGTGATAAAAATAAAACATAAATAAATAATTAGTAAGCCGTTTAAATTAATAAGTAACAAGAAAAACTACAATAGTATTATAGGAAAATCCATAAGTCTTGAGTCACAATGCAATTGATAAATAGAAACCCAAACATTAGATAACCAAATGATGCTTAAATTAAACCGCTTGAGTTTCTCAACAGCTAGATGTTAGGTCATTAATTATCATTATTTTATACCTATTTTACCTATTATTTATATTGTGTTTTTGAGTAAAATTGGTGCTTTTAATTTGTTTCGTGTTTTTATGTGTAATCTTAGGTTTGGAGAAGAATGGAATGAAATTAGTGATTTTTCATAATTAATTGCGGCTCAAAGAAATCATAAATCTGGACTGAAGAAGTGCGAAAATCAAGAATCAAAATAGGGGTTAAATCATAAATACTCAAAGTTGTTTGGGTTTAAATGAAAAATGGAAGAAGCGGAGGACCTGATTGCAATTTACCAGTCTACAACATGTAAAACGCGCAGAAAGGATGTCGTTTTGGCGCGCTTACTCAGGTGTGGATCTGGTGTGGTTGAGTACACATAAGCGCGCTTGAAGAAGGTGCTGATTGGTCTAGCGCGTGGATCCGGGTCGGGTCGCAAGGATCCGCGCGTTTTTGAAGTGGCGCCGTTTCGGATGCGGGTTGCGTGGATCCGGTTCGAGTCAGACGGGTCAGATCCGCGTGTTTTCGATGCTTCTCTCTTTTGTCGCCGTTCCGGGTAGGGTTTTGACCCGCGTGCACATCCATGGGTCGCAAAGCAGATCCGCGTGTTTTTTTTTTTTAGTTTCTTAGCCACCAAGAAACCTAATTTTGGCCGACCTAAGCTCTCTATAAATATATGTTTTTCACCATTCAGTCAGACAGACAGCAGAGGAGGAGAGATCAGAGGCTTAGGGCGGCAGCAGCTATTTTTTGGGTTTATTCTTCTCTATTTATTTTTATTTTTATGTTTTCTTTTAGAATCATGTGTAGCTAATTTATTTGTTAGTTAGGGCTAATTTGAAGCCCTAAACATGAATTCAATCTATTATTATTTTTAATGAAGTATTTTATTTTTGCATGATAAAATTAATTGTCTCTGTTTAAATTGTATCCTATTTATTTTGTTTCTTTGATTGGCCATCTTAGGAGCATATTTTTAGGATTGTGTTGTAGGAATATAAACTGCACATCATACAGAAATATTCTTAATTTGCAACAATCAATTGCTTACGAACCAATTGAGGGACATTAATTCATAGATACCTAGAATAGACATTATGTTCTAAGATTTGTGTGGTATTCATATTCTTCTAGTGCTTAACGGGTTCTAATTATTAAACCTAAGTAGACATCATGCTAGGTTATAATTGGGAATACATGCATCTACGTAGACATCATGCGATTTGCATATTATTTATGGAAGAATCGATACGACATGAGTTAATCATACCTTGTCGTGAATGTCTTTATCATGCGTTAATATTATTATGCTTCATTTATTTATTTATTTATAGATTGAATGATTGTTTAGTGGTGAATAATATGTCCTAGCTAAATTTCTCTTTACTGATTTTCTTCATTAAATTTTGTTTTCTTATTGCAATTATATTTCAACCCAATTCTGAAAATCTTTTTCATTTAATTTAATTGTTTAAATAAATTTGAAATTTAAATAAAGATAATAACTTCTCGTGGGATCGACCCTTGCTTGTCGCTATACTCAGTCAAACGATTTGTGCACTTGCAAGGTTTAAATAAATTTGGTTTATTAAAAAAATTAACCAACACTAGAAATGAGAAGAAAATAAAATAACATAATTATTTATCATAATTCCTCACATAGCCAGCTTTTTGTGCATATATAAGCCTCATCGATCTGCAAATCCAATAAACAATCCTCCTCCTCCTCAGAAAAATAGAGAGTACGGTTGCATAACCAATCCTTCTCCTCCTTAGAAAGATAATGAGTACGGTGGCATGAGACTTGAATTGATAAAAAATCACGGGCCATTCTTGCAAGAGTTGGAAAGTACCGAGCATGAGCTCGCCACCATTCGAGTACATCAAAATCTTTGATTGAAGGAAATTTGACCTCTTCGAAATAAAGATGACATTCCAGATTATGATCCAGTTCATGAGAAGATTTACACAATTTCCCCAAAGGATCTAGTATTTCACATGAGAATGAAGAATTGTTTTCTTCTACTCTTAAAGTACATTTGTTGATGCCACTTGCATATTCATTGTAAATTTTTTTAAAGTAATCCCTGAATTTTGTAAATTCTGTCTCCCATTCATCACCAAAGATCTTCTCATACCAATTTTTCACAATATCCATTTTGAATCGCGGATCAAGTGCTGAAGCAACGGCTAGAACTAAATTGTAGTCGTACCAATAATTGTCTGCCATTTTCGTAAAATCATCATAAACATTGCCAAAATCACATTTCCTCAATTCTTCACGACACTTACATATCCTACAAAGCAGGGGAAAATGAGTATTTGCAGTATAGTAGTTACTGCAATGTCGGAGAGAAACGCCAGTGTCTTTAAGACACTCGTAAATTGCCCTTAGTGCATCCCATTCTCCTTTTGCTAAATTTTGAAAACGAGGATCATTATTCTCTAAGTCAAAAAGTGTTTCTTTGAGATCCAATAAACTCTTAAGAGCACCCAAAAAATCATTGTCTTCACCGTAAAAGATTTTCTCCGACAATTCTGTGAAATCTATTGCATTCTGAAGGTTTTTATTACCAAAAAGTAATTTCAGCCTGTCATCTAAACCACACCTGATTACAACTACAAGAAAACTATTACCTTGAAAATGTAAAAAGACTTCATTGCATAACAACTTGTTATTGAAAAGGAGTGAACCTTGAGTACTAAACTGCTCTTCTCTGAACTTAATATAACTCATCCTCGTAGACAACTCACGATGATCCCCTATAACCATGGCGGATATATTGTTTTCAATTCCCCATTCCAAAAGCACATTGTTTATATATTCCTCAATGGACAAGCCTCCAAAACAATCAAGGCCAATAATCTTGTTTTTCAATTTCCAATCATCATCAATGAACCAGACCACCAGACAAGTATACTCGCAATCTTCTCTTATTGTTAAACACAAGCGAAGTGAGAGTTTTGAAAGTTTCTCAAAATAATTGCGGAGCTTTTCCTTCTCTTGTAAACATCAATTATGTAACCCACGTTTGTGGAGTTTATAAGCTCTACATCACCTTGCTTAATAATCATTCTTGCCGCATCCAAGAGATTCAATTGTTGATCCATAACAAATTTCTCTTGAATGACAATCGGATTACTTAAATTGCCTGCTAAGTTGGCTGGTTCATCTCCACCCCCATCTCCATTTCTCTTTCTTTGGCAACTTCTAAAGTGATTTCTGAGATGAGTAGTTCCTGACTTGCTTGAACCATCAAAGACCTTCTCACAAACTTTACATCTGGCCCGGTCCTTCCCATTTTCATCTTTATATTTCTCAAAGTCCTCCCAAATCTTTGATCTCAACTTTCTTTGTTTAACAACTGAAGATTCGCCTAATTCTAGGCCCACCCTCTTATTGCCAGCATTTTGTTGTCCGATATGTTGAGAGGCGTCCTTTTCAACATACAAATAAAATAAATGATTGACATGATAAGTGATACAAGTAAAACCAAGCATGACATGAATGATTCAAGAAACTAACATTAATTCTAACTCAAATCATTCATATGTACAAACAACTCAATATAAAATAATAGCTGTTAATATAGACAAATGGACATAAAAATATTACTCAATCGATAGAGATAGATGTACCTGTTTCTCATTAGGCATATCGGGAGGTAAAATTGAGGGGGTTGAGGTTCCACCAGGCGAACAAGACATAGTATTGAACTTAGCAGCCTGTTAAACAAACATAATCATAACAACTTCTATATATTTATACACGGTAATGTGACACAAAACTTTTAAAAACTTAGGTGGTCTTCACAACTTGCTGAACAAACATAATCACAGCAACTAGATCGCTGGTCATCACCAGATCATGGATGATCTGGTGGGACGATTTGGTGCGAACCAGATCGTCCAAGATCGGTTTGCACCAGAAAAGCAAAATAAAGTTAAGATTTGGGATTTAATATACAAAGAACAAGAAATCAGTAAGTTTATATATATAGATATGATTCATTAACAGGAGAATGATTGATCTACTTACTTGCAAAGGAAATGAGTAGATCGCTTGTCTTTCGAAACCCTAGACTTGGGTTAAACCAGAGATACGATTCCTGCAGCTTCCTTGCAAATCAGACTAAACAATATCACTGTATTGTTTGATCTTTTGAAAGGGTATTCATACGAAAGGAAAACAGAGAGACGCTATGTTTCTTTGTTCAATTTTAAATTGTGAGATAAGTTGTGCAAGGGATAAGTACCGATATATTAAAATGTTAAAATATTATATTAAATGTTTGTGGGCTTATCTTCGGACCTTTGGTTGAATGTATGTAATGAATGTATGTCCGCTAGTCATCAGAGGCCGGTCCATAAGGGGCCCCCTTAGCCCGCCCCACTTGTTCTCTGTTGTTCAAATGTATGTAATGTAAGAGCCTTTCAAAATCGGTTTGCGACTTACTTGCTCTATATATACATGTCTTTGCATAAGTTTAAATGAAAATGAACAATTTTACTCTCCTCCATTTCTCTCTCTCTCTCTCTCTTCTTGTTCTCATCTCAAATTTATTTTTATCTTTATTTATTTTATAATACGCTATCAATACAATTCAGAACATGAAGTTCTGTATAAATTCAATCACAACCTAAAGTTTCAGATTTCAATTTATCAAAACCTGAAGTTCTTGACACTCTAACTGATAAGTCTATGTATACCAATCCAATCAATGTATGGCTCTATTAACTCGATTATTGCACTATCTTGCTAAATATTATCAAAAAGTTTCTTCAAACTTTCACATAAAGAATGCCCGATTACACATAGAAAAATATTATTACGTTCATCACAACAAGGGAAAAATGGTTCATTGCATAACGACTTGTTATTTGCAAGGAGTGAACCTTGAGTTAGTAAACTTGTCTTCTCTGATCTCATCATAAATCTTCTCATGCAAATAATCATCATCATCGCTATCTATAACCATGGAGGATAAACTGCTTTCAATTCCCCATTCCAAAAGCACATTTTTTTTTATATATTTCACACTGGTTTCATCATCTTCCAAAAATTTAAAACCAACAATCATGTTCTTCAATTTTCAATCATCATCAATAAACCAAACCACCAAACAAGTATCGTAGAAACATTTTAATTTTAATTTTTATACACAAATGATATGAGAGTTTCTCAAAAAAATTGCGGAGCTTTTCCTTCTCTTTCGTGTAAACATCAATTATGTAATCCACATTTGTGGAGTTTATTAGCAATGCATCACCTTGCTTAAATTATATTTTACAGTTGGGTTAATTGCAGTAAAATCTCATGGGTTTTTAGGTAAGGGGTTAATATTCAACAAATCCATTTAATTATTGTAGCTACCCCTGTGAACATTGATTTCCCATCCCGTTTAACAGTTGATTGAGATTTGATTTTGCAAAGTCAAAAATACCCCTATAATTATTCTAAAACAATAAAATATATCTATGAATAATTTTTTTTTCTCTCTTTTACCTCTCTCTCTCTCTCTTTCTTTCCTCTCTTCCTCTTCTTTCTCTATCTCGGACCAGTCCTCTTCTATCTCTATCTCCGGCCGATAACGTAATGGAGACCACAGTGGTCTTCACCACCAGAAACCTAGGTGGGTCTCTCATGGTGGAAACCATCAAGACCATCTAGTCTCGATCATGGGTTTCCCATGGTGGAGACCACTGTGGTCTCCACTACGTCGCCACCAAAGCTGTCTCGACGATCATTAACTCCGTTTTATCACCTCTGCTCATGTCTATCAACTTCGTCTCTATCTGCATCCTCAAACCGTAATGTCCTTCTGTCACCACTGTCTCACTTTAACTAGTCATGATACTTAAGTTACGTTTATGAGATAAGAGGTTTGTGAGTTTTGAATTTTGAAGATTGGGGTGTGTTTTTTTTGGAGATGTTAGAGATTGTGGGTTGGTAATGATGTTGCGGGTTTATGTGACGAGGTTGCGAGTTTGTAGGTTTTGACTTTTGAAGATTGGGGTGTGTCTATTCTAGAGTGTTGGGTTGGTAATGATGATGCGGGTTTGTGTGACAAGGTTGCAAGTTGAAGATTGGATTGTTTTTGTTTGTTTGTTTGCATGATAAGGTTGCGAGTATGTGGGTTTTGGATTTTAAAGATTGGGGCGTATTTGTTATGGAGATGCTGTAGGTGGCGAGTTGGGGGTTTGTTTGATTTTTGAAGATGGGTTTGTTTGTTTGTGTGAGGTTGGGGGTTGGTGATGATACTAGAGATTTCTGATATGTTATGCTCTATTTTTTTTTTTTTTTAATTTGGTTGTTCTGAAATGACTATTTTACCCTTCATTTCTTGGTCAACCGTTAATTCTAACGCATGTGGACTAACAGAATGAGGGCTGCAGTAATTAAATGAAATTGTTGAATATTAAGCCTTGTGGGAAAAACTCAAAATATGTTGGTGTAATTAATCCTTTTCATTTTAATAGAGATAAATACAATTTATATATGTGAAAATCAAAATGCGTAGACTTTTATAAGTTTTTTTTTACTTATTAAAATTTCTATAATTAGAGTGTAATAATTTCTATAATTCCTATTGAGGTTACTATTGTAAATTAATTTAAATTTCTATAATTAAAGTGGAATTTGCCAAATAGCCTTATAGGCATTAGGAGATGTCACGATTGTAAGTTAAATACAACTGCAAAATGAAATTATGGTGTCATGTTCAATTGGTTGTAATTTTTTACATTAGAGTTGTTGCCTTGTAACAGAAATTTAATAAGTATTAATAATTCATAACAAGTGATAAATAATATTTGGAGATTTAACTCTTACAAGTCAAGTAAAGCTGTAAAATGAAATTGTGCAAAAACAAATTGGTTGTAACTTACAAATGACTTTTTAACACATTTAAATTTGTTTAAATTTTTTAAAGTCTGAATTAAATATATCTATATTTTAGCGGAATCTTTAAGTACACTCAAACTTTTATGAGTTTTTTTTAAAGTCTTAATTAATAAGATCAAGTCTTTTATAAACTAGTTTAAATTCCAACTAATATATCCCTTAGAAATTTCTTAAATATAACCTGTTGGGCTTTAACAAGAGGGGCTAGACCAATGTAACATTTGGGCCAACTAAACATCTCAGGCCCAAGTGCAGCGAAGGTAGTATGATGTGGGTGGTGATCATATTGGCTCCGTATGTATGGATGGCTTGGTTGGTGTGTCTCAATAAATAGTCTGGTGTGTATAGTGTAAAATTACCAGTATCATTTTCGTCCTGCAATTGAATGTGTTTGCAATTGAATTCAAGTGTATAATTCCAAGAGCAGAAGCTTGGGCAATTTAGTAAGCTTATAAGTGATAAACTCTTGAATTTGCTGAAAATAATTTTGTCTTCTGTAATATCTCTTTCATTTACCACTATATCTGTGATCGAGTCGCAAACATATGTTATACTCATTTCTGAGTTCTAGTAAATTTTTGGCTATGAAGAATGATATTAAGTTTATCAATCTTTTGCGACCAAAGATGTCAAGATATGATAGATTATGAAAAGGTATTGGAGGTGTACTTGTAGAGTTTTAATATTTTGAAGAATTAAATCCAATTTGAAGTCCTGTTACACTATTTCAAATCGCCTAAGTCCTATGAGAACTCTTTTTTTTTTTTTTTTTTTTCACTTGTGCAAGTATCACCGCTTGTTCCTGCATCTCTCCATTAGAAAGTACCTCTTGGTATGAACCATCAATAAGTGAAAGCTCTTCCAAATTGTGAATTCTATTAATAATGTCAAGTGGCAAAACTAATGATTTATCCTCATGGAGCTCAAGAACTTGAAGTTTGGGAAAGAGACATTCTGGAACCTGAACTTGCCACACACATATTTTATGTTGCTTCCACCTAATTTGGTAAATGAAAATGCAGTAAATACTGTAATCATAATAGCAGTTCTAAAAAGAGAAATTCAGTTCTGTAATTGGTCCTAACAATGATATGAATGGATACACTATATAGAGAGAAAATGCATTAAAAGAAATCCTCAATGGAGCATGAAGCTCAGGCATGAACTCGATTTAGCTAATTAAAAGAATTTACAAGGGCAAAAAACTATTATTTGCTTTTTGCCATTTTCATTTTGCTTGAGAAAAAGTGCAAAAGATAATTTCAGCAGACTACAATGCAAAATATGATGTCTGTCTTGGAAATTTTTAAGAAACCAAAAACTAGAAAAGATGTCTAAAGATTGAATGGTGAACTTGTGAAAGTAGCAATGATGACGGAACATGCTCCGACGAAGGTGATAGGTGTCATAGACAGGTATCAAATGTAAAGAAGATTATAGGAAATTAAGGGTAGTCCCAAAGAGCACGCCAGCAGAAGAAAAGAGACAGATTCATATACTGCAATTAGGATACTAAAAATTTAAGTATACCTACAAATCCAAAATCTGTACAGTCAATACAATTTCAAAACTTATATAACTCCATAACTAGAACAATGCTATGAAGCCATGGTTCATAAGAGAATCATAGCCTTACATTAAACAAATTCCACGATCACCAATACTTAATCATAGCCTTACATTAAACAAATCTTTCTCTCTCGTACAAAATTTATTATGATCACCAATACTTCAGCGCTCCTACTCCGAAATTTTAAATTTGCAAAAGTATTAGTAAGTAAAAAAATAATTAAAAAATGTGTAAAAATACTAAGTCATACAGAATAATCAAGATAGCTAGAAATATACATAGAGATCAGAAATTCATGATACATTATGACATAAAATATCTACAAAATGTTTCTTGGACAGTAGCATTTCAGTAAACATTCCAAAATGACGTTAGGAAAAATTTTAATGGCAAGTCACTGACAATAAAATATGCCTTTTGCAAATATCATAATTTCAAACACAATATCTATTAACTTTTCCAAAATGTTACTGATAATCAAATGTCTTTGGGGAATATCATAATTTCAAATACAATATTTATTAACATTTCAAAAACATTGGCAAAACGAGGCTCATATCTCTGCAATGTCACTTGTACAATGGTAATGTGACCTGAACATTATTAATAACATAATTTTTTTTGAGATATTATTAATAACATAATTGACACAAAGCCATATATATAAATGATTGAATATAAGCATTGTTATAATAATGCATAACTTATCAAAGACCAGAAAACTACAGATAGTGAGCCAAAAATATGATATAAAATCAAACAAAAGGAACTTATCTTAACCCTTATGCAACTTCAGTATAGTGTTTAAGTCTTCTAATAGTTCACTACAAATCAACTAATTCATCATTTATTTTTCACATCACTTAATTCATTGTCTATGTCCCAGTACACTTGAACCATATTTGCCTATTTCTGTATGTCCAAAAGCTATGAAACTCTATAAATACACATTTTCCAATCATTATATTTCGGGAAAAAATTAGCCTCATATAATCAAGATGGGCCAGAACCACAAAGCCCATTAATTTACAAGACAAGCCCAAGGAACAATACGATATTCAAGCTCTCCCATCCCACTCTTCATAGAACTCCTTCAAGAATTCCTCCATGAACTTGTGCCTTTTCTCAGCCCTTCTCCGCCCAGCCTGATAGTTTTAGTCAATGTTCAGAACCCACACAGCTATAAACTTCTCACTAAGTTACTACTTACTAGATACATACACCCAATACATACAAGAGGGAGACGAATTCATTTTAGCCTAAATGAAAGAGAAAAATTTAGTTTTGCCCAAAAAAAGAGTTATTTGTTTCTACGTTTAGGCCTAAAAACTTTATTTTTTGGATCAAAATGAATTAACACATTTTTTCTTGTGCCTTTGTTTTTTTAATTTCCACTATTTAAATACATATACATATAGTTTGTTGTAGGCTTGTAAATTCAGCGCAAACAAATAGCAAAAAAAAATCAGGAGATGTAGGGTATAGTATAACACTTGAAATTCAAACATTTTACCTCTGTTTTCATTAAATCCTTCAGCTTGAGAAGTTTCTCATGAAAATGGTTCACTGTAGTCTGCTCCTCTTTCTTGAGGTACTGTCCTTTGGATAAATCCAAACGTGGCAGGATGTTGGGATCATGAAGCACTCTGTTCCTACTTCCACCAAAAGTAAAGCAGCGAGCAATTCCTGAAATTAGAAACTGATATAAGGTCTTCTTTTCGTACAAAAAATAAAAATTTTTTCACCATAACAAGCAGTTTGCAACAAAATTACCTATCAAATGAAAACGAAAAGCATATTGTATCGACAAAAGGTAACAACTTCTTCTTTTCCAACGACCCAGTTGGAGAAAAAATAATAAAAACATTAGGCTGCCTCTGGAAGAAAAAAAGCCAACATAGATAATAATAATTATATCAGAAATTATTTCTTCAAGTCAGAAGACATATATATTGTCCCATGGCCTATAACAGTTTTGATCAAAAGCTACTCTTTTCTGGCAGCCTATTATGTTTTATGATTATATTAAAAAGTCTTTCCCTAATGCAAATGTCTGAATTCATAAAACTTGTGTTAAACACTTAAACTTGCATTCAAGTCACACGTTAGTGTTCAAACTTCACTATAATGTGCATACTTTACACATCACATTAACCGCACAAAGCTAATGTGCAATATCACAAATTTTGCACTCAGCTCCACACATTTATGCAGTGTGCCGATTCTGTTTAAACCCGGACATCCTCACCAGAGAAGTTTAATTGGATAGATCAATACAAGAACAGTGGTGTTTAGGTTGAAGCACTTATAGATCCAAAAACTACCAATAGCACCAATTGCATCAAGGCGATCAGCATCTTGCACAACCCCAAATTCCAGAGAATTCTCAGTATTCACAAGCCCATAAAGTTCATCTTTGAAACCTGCAAGGAAAATACGTCTGTCACAATTACTTTCTGCTTTAACCAAATGTGGATTTAGAGCAACAACACAAAAGAAGGAAAATGATGAGAAGCTGAAAGACAAAACTACATTGAGTTTTCAACTTATAGGACTGCCAAAAATAGCGCTTGAAGCTAAAACTGATAATTTCCAGCATAACACAATTCTATTATAAACAAAAATATAATTGGATGTGAATCCGTAACATGAATGGGAACCCAAAAACAAGATAAAAAAATAAAATAAAATAAATTACAAAAAAGCTCTATGCAAGCATTTAAGGTAGGTTGCCCATAAGTCAGTGTGTGCTTTTATGGGTAGTATTTGCACATACAATTAGAAAAATAAACTTTCGAAAGACGCTGTTCACAATTGTTATTGTGACGAAAATTTTTAAGTTATGCAAAAACGAAAGGAATTGCTACAAAAATCTAAATAGAGCAGCAGAGGATCACTACAACTATAGCAGTAAAAGGATCTACCTTCTGAGCATTGACTTCATAATTGCCACATGTATTCGCATATGCGCAGAAATACATGTGTACATGTACAAGTCCACAATATGTAAATGAATTTGCCTTTAAAGTGTCTCCCTCTAGTTTTATGTCACTACATTGCAGTATGACTACCATTTTGTTCAGAGGTCATGCAAAATTGAACTTCTCAAGCTTGGCATAGTTAGAAGTTAGGACCAACTCATTAATAAAGTTGGTAAAATTTCCTTTTCTTTAATACTTTGATTTTACTTTCATTCGTTTCTTCCCCACAACTACTGACACAAATACTTTGGACAAAAAGCAAACAAGTGTTACCTCACAAAAGTGTCCAAAATCTAATTTCTGCCACATCAAAACAGAAACAAGAACGAGTGTTAACATTGAAAACCAGAGTTAATTGGGAGAGAGAAAAAACAAATACTTGAAATTGGCGACAGAAAGAATAGAAAGAGTCAATGCAAGTAACTAAAGATTATCACATTGTTTTATACATCGCGTTTTCCAAGACAATTCATAGAGTATGAATCAAAAAGCACAGCGAGAAGAACACAATAATTCCACCGCCATGAAATTTTATCGCTTCAATCAGCGTATACAAAGCAGTAACCACCACCATTTTGCCATAGTATTATACATATTATCTCATCACAATCTGAAAATAAAGCTAACAGCAATATAACGAAGAAGTACAAGCAAATAACAAAAAAATAACAAAGAGAAAAATTTGAAACACGCACCCATCCTCTTAATGATACTTAATATTCTTGTCTTTTGTTGTTCCTCCAAACCTTCCTCCTCAAGAAAATTCTCAACAATGTTCTCTTCAGATGGATCTCTACATGCAAATTTAAATTAAATTAAATTAACTAATATCTGTATACAAAAACATGAGCACCATAAAATGGCTTAGAGAATACAGATAACAATAATATGAATACAACTTCACTTTTAACATTTGCCAATATCTACATTCACTAAACAGATTAATGGTGTTGATTTTAAGAAACCAACAAGTAATTAACTTCCAAAACTAGTAAAAATTTATGATAAGCAAAACCTCATCAAATAACACAAGAGACATATACACATGCATATTTTATTGAAAGATAGATAGATACAAACCTCAAATACTTGCAGTCACCTATCAAGTAAAGGGAAATTATCAATACGTTGTAAGAGAAGAAAATAAATAAGAAAGATGATGAGAAGAAGACGAAACCAATGTCATGAAGAAGGGCAGCGAGCTCAACACCGAGCATGGAGTCCGGGTTAGAAGGGAGGCCATGGTCATGAGCAAGGGAGAGGGCCATGTCTCTGACCCTTCAGACATGAGAGGCGTCGTTTCCATCAGCTCCTCTGCCTTTCTCACTATCTCAGACGTGAGAGACGTGAGATGTTATTATGATGTTGTCATTATAAATCATGTTGGTCTTCATATTCTCCGAGTTTGAGGAAAAAGACCAAATCACCACTTATGCTTGTTGCTCGTCAATGAGGTTATACCCAACAGACTTGAGTTCACATATCATATTTGACATCTTCCTAAAATATTGCCTCATTGTATAATTTTGGCACCTACTGTAGGTGTCAGACTAGCACACTAGACCTTCACTATCAACCCATAGGATTACACTAGCCCTTGAAACAGACTTGCAACACAACGAAGACTGGTTTAAAATAAGTCACTCGCACATCGACTACGAACACCATACCAGATAGGTTATTGCATCCATTTGGGCACCATTATGCCCAAACGCACTACTTGGGTTCATCACATGCACTACCAGCACATCAGGTCTAACCATGGCAGCTAGGCAATACACCAAGCAAATGTGACCAAATCAGTCGGTGAGTAGTACTTGTTTTGTGCTTCTTGCACATCCAATGCTCACGACACTATTTGGTGCACATTGAAAGGTTTTGGTTGAAAAAATTTAAAAATAGATTTTTTTGAAAACATAGATTTCAAAAATTTTTCATAAACCAAAACAACCCAATCGATATTAGTAATGATTATACAATGTAATTAAAGGCACAAGATCGAATCTTAACTTACCTTGATTGATGAAGAACTTCAATTTCTTTTGTTAGATTGATTTTCACCAGCCAATGTTCCTTACTGTGATTCTTCACAAAAGAAATATGTGGGAGCATAATCTCAATAATCAAATCATGGAAACTTTTCATAAAAGAAAATTCTATGGAAATCAATAAACAATTTTCTTGATTTCTTATGAAAGGGACAACAATATGGTGTTTTTAATTAATGGAAGTTTTTAGTTCTAAGAGCCAAAAAAATTATCTTTCATTACCAACATAACACCCTTTTATAAAGGTAAGCTAGTGTTTTTTAATTTAACAAGAAATTCAATTTCCTTTTTAAATTGAAAAACTTAGTTTAATGGGAGATTTGAATTCATAAAAAATCACCGGCCAACATAAGGCAATGAAGCAAGCAATCTTTTGTAGTTGTTTAATGTGAGATTTGTAAAGTAACCCTTAAGACCACCCCTAAGGTTTTATTTTTAACTAAATAAAGTTCAAGATGGTTTTCATAAATATGGCTTTTGATAATAAATACTTAGAAGGTTTTATATTTGTATATTCAATCTAGAGTTTATTGGGGTTTGATAATTTTTTTTTTAATGATAGATTTTGATGGAATTCACAAATTTAATAGACTTTATAATAGACTTTATATTGATTTTGTTAGAATTATTTTTAAAAAATCCAATAAATCTTCATGATGATAGTAAAAATTGTTATAAACATTTTTCTTCATGAAAATCATTTTAAAATTCATCCAAATCCATCCGTTAAATGAAATCTGTGAAATCAATAATTTTTTAAATACATATAGATTTTATTGGATTCCATAAAAATCTTAATTAAATATATCTAAATTTTAATAGATTCTATACAAATCTAGATTAAATACACCTAGATTTCAATGAAATTAATTCAAATCTAGATTGAATATACCCAAACTTTTAAAATATATTAAATTTCAATTAATTTTAGATTGAATACACCTCTTAAATTTTGAAGGACTTGGATTCTTCTTCACCTAAACTTTTTCTAATAATTGACTAATAAGCATTGTAATATGATTGTTATCTCTTATATTATTAAAAATCAATCATATGTTTCAAAAAATTTAAAACTAAGTTTAGATGAGGAAACAATTCAAATTGAATTTTTAAAACTATTAGATGATGTTGGCATATGATGAGTAGATTTTACCTAAATTTAAAACTAAAGTGTTGTTATGGTGATAATGACAGTGGGGTTGTTTGCTGAATTAAACTGCGTCAAGGATTTTCAAAGTTAAACGTTGATGTTGCTAATTTCATCAATACGAACAAGATAGGTTTTGGTATGATATTGAGAAATGCAGATGGGCGTTTCATGGCTGCTAAGAATGACTCTTGTATAGGTCGGGTTGAGCATAAGGTGGCAAAGACAATGGAAGTTAAGGAAGCTCTTAGTTGGATTAAAAGCAAATAGTTAAATAATGTTGTTGTTAAAATGGATACTCTTAATGTGTTCCAAGCTCTTCAACATCCTTTATAGGACAATTGTGGTTTTAGTTTAATTATTGATGATTATTTATATTTAGCTTCTGATATTGTCAATTTGAATTTTATATGAGTTAGGAGACCTGTGAACGGAGTAGCTCATAGTCTAGCTAAAGCTACCAGTTCTATGCTAGGTTCCAGGAGGTGGATTAATTGTTCTCCTCTTTTTATTGTCAATGTAATTGCTTTTGATTTTGCTGTTTAATGAATATTATTGCTTTAAAAAAGAAAGAAAGAAAGAAAGAAAACTAAAGTGTTGCTTTTGTCATTGACAAAACTTCAATGAGATTTGGCAAATCTCCCTTTAGATAATAAACACTTTGCACGAGATTTTTTTGAGGTGAATCAAAGCTAAACAATGACAAAAAGAGAATGAGCAACTTTGTTCCCCTCATTAGGAATGAAAGAAACAAAAATATCACCTATAGAAGAAAGTGAAAATTTTAATATCCTTTTAATCACAACATTAGTCATAGTGAAAGGACAATATTGAGCTCCAGACAACAAAAAGATTATCACACTCCATATTACTCATGTTATATTGCAATCTACAAACCACTTCCAAGATAGCTTCGAAGAACAATTAATTCACCCACCAGAAGAGTATTACATAAATGGGAGGTTGTTTAACCTAATTTTGATATTATAAGTTGATTTTATTATATAATAAGAAGGTTTTTACCTAAATTTTAATATATAGGATTTTTTTTTTTTTTTTTTTTGTGAAGGATCAAACCCTAAAAAGGTTTTGTCAAATCCCCTTTAAATAATAAACACGATTTTTTATACTTAAAGATTGGGGTTTTAACTCAAATTTAAAATTATAAAATGATTTGAATATATAATGAAAAATGTTTTATTCTAAAGATAATTGCCATATTTAATCACTTTGGATCGAAAAAAATTTATGATTAGTTTTATTTTTTATTCCATTTTCAAACGACTCAAATACCCTTATCATAACCCTAATTTCATCCAACCTCAAAAAAAAAAAAAAAAAAAAAACCCTAATTTCATCCCTCTTACAAAAATAATTAATAAAAAAAAAACAAACAAATAGAACACTGGCATTGTGAATGTGAAGGCCTCTGGCTAGAGAGAGAAAGTAACATGTACAGTTTTTTTTTTTTTTTTCATCTTAAAAAAAAAAAAATTAATTCAACTTGACAAATAGAGTAAATGCTTGTATGTAGTCACCACTCAACCCGTGATAAAAATTAAACATAAATAATTAGCAAGCCTTTTAAATTAATAAATAACAAGAAAAACTACAATAGTATTATAGGAAAATCCATAAGTCTTGAGTCACAATGCAATTGATAAATGGAAACCCAAACATTAGATTAGCGAATGATGCTTAAATTAAACCGCTTGAGTTTCTCAACAGCTGGAAATGAGAATAAAATAAAATAACATAATTATTTATCATAATTCCTCACATAGCCAACTTCTTGTGCATGTATAAGCCTCTTCGATGCCCAACTTTGATAAGCGAAACTCCTCATCCTTAGAAACTTTGAGACGACGGCATGAGACTTGAATTGATAAAAAATCACGGGCCATTCTTGCAAGAGTTGGAAAGTACCGAGCATGAGCTCGCCACCATTCAAGTATATCAAAATCTTTGATTGAAGGAAATTTGACCTCTTCGAAATAAAGACGAAGTTCCAGATTCAGCCATTGGACATTATCAAGTTCATGAGAAGATTTACACAATTTCCCCAAAGAATCTAGCATTTCATATGAGAATGAAGAATTGTTTTCTTCTACTCCTGAAGTACATTTGTTGACGCCACTTGCATACTCATAGTGAATTTTGTTAAAGCAATCCTTGAATTTTGTAAATTTTGTCCTCCATTCATCACGAAAGATCTTCTCATACCAATTTTTCACAATATCCATTTTGAATCGAGGATCAAGTACTGAAGCAACGGCTAGAACTAGATTGTAGTCATTCCAATAATTGTCTGCTCTTTCCATAGACTCATCATAAACACCGTCAGTATCGCATTTCCTCAATTCTTCACAACACTGATATATCCGACAAAGCAGGGGAAAATAAGTATTTGCAATATTGTAGTTGCTACAATATTGTCGGAAAAAAACGCCAACGTCTTCAAGACACTCGTAAATTGCCTTTATTGCATCCCATTCTTCTTTTACTAAAATTTTATAATGGGGACGACTATTCTCTAAGTCAAAAAATGTTTCTTTAAGACTCAACACACTCTTAAGAGCACCCAAAATATCCCTGTCTTCACCCCCTGTGACTTTCTTCTGCAATTTTGCAACATCTATTGCAATCTGAAAGTTTTTATTATACCTTATATAATCAACACATATGCGCAACGTTTCATCTAAAGCATCCCCGATTCCAGGTGGAACAAAATTATCACCTTGATGCAGAGGAAAGTAAAAGATTTCATTGCATAACAACTTTTTATTGAAAACGAGTGAACCTTGAGTACTAAACGAGTCTTCTCTGATGTTATTACAAATCGTCCCATTAAAAATATCATAATCTTCCCATACAACCATGGCAGATATATTGTTTTCAATTCCCCATTCCAAAAGCACATTTTTCACATGTTCCTCAATGAGCATACCATCCAAATGTTTAAAGCTGATAATCTTGTTCTTCAATCTCCAATCATCATCAATGAACCAGACTGTTAAACAAATACGCGCTATAAATTTTTCTGTAACGGTTAAACACAAGCGACGTGAGAGTTTTGAAAGTTTCTCAAAATAATTGCGGAGCTTTTCCTTCTCTTCCTTGTAAACATCAATTATGTAACCCACGTTTGTGGAGTTTATAAGCTCTACATCACCTTGCTTAATAATCATTCTGGCTGCATCCAAGTGATTCAATTGTTGATCCATCACAGATTTCTCTTCAATGACAATCGGATTACTTGAATTGCCTGCTAAGTTGGCTGGTTCATCTCCACCCCCATCTCCATTTCTCTTTCTTTGGCAACTTATGAAGTGATTTCTGAGATGAGTAGTTCCTAACTTGCTTGAACCATCAAAGTCCTTCTCGCAAACTTTACATCTGGCCCAGTCCTTCCCATTTTCATCTGTATACTTGTCAAAGTCCCCCCAAACCTTTGATCTCAACTTTCTTTGTTTAACAACTGAAGATTTGCCTAATTCTAGGCCCACCCTCTTATCGCCAGCATTTTGTTGTCCGACATGTTGAGAGGCGTCCTTTTCAACATACAAATAAAATAAATGATTGACACGATAAGTAATACAAGTAAAACCAAGCATGACATGAATGACCGAAGAAACTAACATTAATTCTAACTCAAATCATTCATATGTACAAACAAATCAATATAAAATGTAAGCTGCTAATATAGACAAATGGACATGAAAATATTACTCAAATCGATAGAGATAGATGTACCTGTTTCTCATTCGGCATATCGGGAGGTAAAATTGAGGGGGTTGAGGTTCCACCAGGCGAACAAGACATAGTATTGAACTTAACAGCCTGTTAAACAAACATAATCATAACAACTTCTATATATATATATATATATATATACAAGGTAATGTGACACAACTTTTAAAAAGTTAGGTGGTCTTCACAACTTGCTGAACAAACATAATCATAGCAACTAGATCGCTGGTCACCACCAGACCATGGATGATCTGGTGGGACGATTTGGTGAGAACCGGATCGTCCACGATCGGTTTGTACCAGAAAAGCAAAATAAAGTGAAGATTTGGGATTTAATATACAAAGAAGAAGAAATCAATAGGTTTATATATATGATTCATTAACAGGAGAATGACTGATCTACTTACTTGCAAATGAAATGAGTAGATCGCTTGTCTTTCCATCCCCTAAACTTGGGTTGAACCAGAGATACGATACCTGCAGCTTCCCTGCAAATTAGACTAAACAATATCACTTGTTGTTTGATCTTTTCATTGTTAGACAGTATATATAACAGCAAGTCAAACATGGAGGCTCTCTACACCCAAATTAAAAAAAAAAAGAAAAAGAAATGGAGGCTGTCTTTTTCTTACTTTATTAAAAGGTGATTCATTTGGAAATTTCCTTCCATGATAGTAGGTCACCAGCCATTATGGAAGGAAATTTCCAAGAAGAGAGAAGCTATGTTTACCAACCATTATGGAAGGAAATTTCCAAGAAGAGAGAAGTTGTGTTTGCCAAACATTATGGAAGGAAATTTCTCTTTTACTTTGTTCAATTTTAAATTATGAGATATTCTTTAAGAAAAAAACATTAAATTATGAGACATATTGTGTAATGGATAAGTACTATTATATTAAAATGTTTGGTTGGTGTTTTGTTAGTCATCAAAGAGGAAGGACACGTGGTCCATAAAGGGGCCCCCTTAGCCCACCCCACATGTTCTCTTTGCTTGAATGTGTCTTTGCAAAGTTTAAATGAAAATGATCAATTTCAGTCTCCTCCGTCTCTCTCTCCCCCTCTCTCTTATCTTCGATTTATTTTTATTTTCATTTTTTTTTCTTATAATACGTTATCAACACGATACAAAACATAAAGTTTTGAATTTCAATTTATCAAAATCCGAAATTCTTGATACTCTAACTGAGAAGTTTGACTATACCAACCCAATTAATATACGGCTCTACCGACTTGATTATTGCACTACCTTCATTTATCATTATTATCATGCATTATATATATAATTACTTGACTTTATTTATTTATTGTTATGCATTATAAGTACAGTTCTACTGACTTTATTAATTACTATTTATATACTCACTATATGTGCGGCTATATTAATTCTTTGTGTGTAAAAATTACTTGTACAGTCTCTTCCTTACCTAGGGACTTAATAGCTACATCTATTGCATTCCTAAAGTTTTCATTCGTAGATGACATATACCTTATATTATCAAAAAGTCCCTCCGGACTTACATATAAAGAATGTCCGATTACACATAGAAAAATATTATTACGTTCATCACAAGGGAAAAATAGTTCATTGCATAACTTGTTATTGTCAAAGAGTGAACCTTAGGTAGTAAACCAGTCTTCTCTAATCTCATCATAAATCATCTCACACAAATAATCATCATCATCGCTATCTATAATCATGGAGGATAAATTGTTTTCAATTCCCCATTCCAAAAGCACATTTTTTATATATTTCACAATGGTTTCATCATCATTTGACAATTTAAAACCAACAATCTTTTTCTTCAATTTTCAATCATCATCAATAAACCAAATCACCAAACAGTACCATAGAAAATTTTATTTTTAACTGTTAAACACAAACAACATGAGAGTTTCTCAAAAAAATTGTGGAGCTTTTCCTTCTCTTCTGTGTAAACATAAAATATGTAACCCACATTTGTGGAGTTTCTCAGCGATGCATCACCTTGCTTAATAATCATTCTTGCCGCATCCTAGTGATTCAATTGTTGATCCGCCACAGATTTCTCTTGAATGGCAATCGGATTACTTAAATCGCCTGTTAAGTTGGTTGGTTCATCTCCACCCCCATCTCCATTTCTCTTTCTTTGGCAATTATTTCTGAGATGAGTAGTTCCTAACTTGCTTGAACCATCGAAGTCCTTCTCACAAACTTTACATCTGGCCCAGTCCTTCCCATTTTCATCTTTATACTTCTCAAAGTCCTCCCAAACCTTTGATCTCAACTTTCTTTGTTTAACAACGAAGACTTGCTTAATTCCAGGCCCACCCTTTTATTGTTGACATTTTGTTGTCTAATATGTTGAGAGATGTACTTTTTAACAACCAAATAAAATAAAAGGCAAATTACACAAACCTCCCCTAAGGTTTGATCAAATTGCACAAATATTACGATGTTTGGGTGATTCACACGGACATTACCTGAGGTTTCAAAACTATGCACAAACATCCCCTATCATTAGTCAAGCATTAGTCAACCACGACTAAATCAAAATTTTGAAGGGTAAAATGGTTAATTCACAGCTAATAAATATTTTAATTACTAAACTAATATTATAATATTTAAAAAAAAAAAAACAAGAAACCATCATCTTCTTCTACCTCTATCGTCATCATCTCCCTCATCTCCATCTTCTACATTTATGAAAATCATCAAATCATTCATCATCATCAAACTAACCTAACCAATTTTCATCATCAAACACCCAAATCAAACAAAAATATATCAAAGTCATGAAAATTAAAACTATTAAACAAAAATAATTTAAAAAAAACTTGGTCTCCCATGGCGACCGACCGTCTCCATCGTTGGAGACGGTGACGTCTTCACAGATGGAGACCAGTTTTTTTTTCTTTTTTTTTTAATTTATTTTTTATGTTTTATTTTCAAATTAAATTAAAAAATGTATAATATATTAATTTTAAATTTATTGAAGGGTATTTTAGTCTTTTTATACTTTTAACTATTGACTATGAAGATTTAACAGTTGTTGACTGACGACTGAGGAGATTCGTGCAGAGCTTTTGAAATCTCAGATAGTGTCCGTGCAAGTTACCCAAACATCATCATAGTTGTGCAATTTCATCAAACCTCAGAGGAGGTTTGTGCAATTTACCCTAAAATAAATGACTAATAGGATAAGTAATACAAGTGAAACCAAGCATGACATGAATGATTCATGGAACTAACATTAATTTTAACTCAAATAATTAATATGTACAGACAAATCAATATAATGTATAAGCCGTTAATATAGATAAACAGGCATGAACATATATGATGATGATATTACAAAAATCGTTGAAGATAGATATACCTATTTATCATGAGGCATATCGGGAGGT
This sequence comes from Nephelium lappaceum, assembly GCA_021234005.1. NCBI lineage: Eukaryota > Viridiplantae > Streptophyta > Magnoliopsida > Sapindales > Sapindaceae > Nephelium > Nephelium lappaceum. The sequence continues at coordinate 222,356 of JAIZFV010000005.1, forward strand.
AAAATCGAGAGTATTGAGGTTCCACTAGACCAACAAGACATAGTATTGAACTTAACAGACTGCTAAACGAACATAATCATAACAACTTCTACATATTTATATAAAGTAATGTGACACACAACTTTAAAATAGGTGGTCTTCACAGCTTACTAAACAAACATAATCATTAATTGCAACTAGATCGTTGGTCTTCACCAAATTGTGGACGATCTGGTGTGAACCAGATCGTCCAAGACCTAGTGCGAATTCAAACAGGAAAAACGGCACAATATGCACAACAAATACAGTGAAAAATAGCAATGGATTGTTAGGCATTGTGCCCTAAGAGCTTGTAATTTGTAAACGTTTAAATAAATTATAAATAAATAAAGTTAATTTTATTCAAATTAATGTGCATTTATGAAATGTTTGCTTCATACGAATATCATGTAACATCCATGATTACTTATGTAGTCTCAAATTAAGTATGTAAGTGTTATATACAAGATGATTTAGTTTGAGATTAGTAATCAAAAGAGTCCGTAGAAAGCAAACAAAGCTGGGTACTTTGTTTGTGGTAAATCTACAGTTGCGGTCCATTTCGTATTTGATACGATGATCTTATCCGGGATTGTACATATGGCGATATGAAAATGGAGGCACTTATATAATAGAGATTATATAGGACTGGATCTCGATAAAATGAGTTTCTTATTAATATCCGTTAAACAAAGAAATTCTTATTTATCGATTAGATGATCATATATGGATTGATCTTAATCCTGAGTGTTTAATAGACTCCTATTTGTTGGGTCATGTCTTTTGATTTACATGGGTGAGACTGTTATAGATTTACGGTCAATATGCTTCGTACTTTGGAGATGTGATTTAATAAGTGGCTGGGAACATTCTACACAATAGTGGAATCCACTCATTCTTGCGAGAAATAGATGAGTAGTTCCCTTAAGTGTTGATTCGGGTCTTGAACAATAAGAGCGCTCAACTTTCTGTTTATGAGTAAATGGAAAGATAAATTCATATGTTGTTATGGATATATTGTTCATTAGAGAATCAATGGTACTTAAAGGAACAAGATATAATTAGAGAGGTATAACGGATTTTAATAACCCAGCTCTAATTATGAACTACTCGTGGAGGATCGAACCATATGAAATGATTAAATCGATGGGCACTGAAAATTCAGATTGTGTAAAACATCTACAATTTTGAGAGTGCAACCTTAAGTTTTTAGTTGAGTAACTTTAAGGTTAATAATAGTGAATTATTAATTAAAGAGTTTAATTAATAATTCCAATATTATTGGAGCTCAAATTATAGGTCCATTTGGTCCCCTTGCTAGCTCACAACCACATAAAGAAACAAGTTGAAGAATATAATTGGATTGTCCGATTATTGGTGTACATATAAATTTATGTACATGTTCATAAATTATTTAAATAATTTGATTATTTAAATATTTATAATTATTTAATTAATGGTTAATTATTTAATTATTTGTAGAGGTCATGGGTTCAATTCTAAATGATGTAATTAAATTAATTATGATTTAGAATCATTTAATTTAATGAAAAATCATTTAATTAATTAATGAAAATAATAATTTTAATTGGAATAAGATTCCATTTAAATTATATTAAAAGAGTTTTAATTTAATAGGAATTAGATTCCATATTAAATTAAAAGAATAGAATTCTAATCCAATAAGGAATTTGATTCCATATTGGATATAAATTAAATCTTTCAATTTAAATAGGAATTTGGATTCCTTGTTAAATAGGAAGTGCCCTAGTTTACCAATATAAATAAAAAGATGTTTTTATGATTGGGAATCGAAGTGGTGATTGAGAGAATTTTTGGTTACTTGAACAAAAAATTTTCATTGATTCAAAATCACCAAATAACCATCTACTTCAAAAGGATCTTCAAAAAGATTGTGCCCATACACAGTTTCTTTTGTGAAGAGTCATAGCAAGGAAGATCAGGTGGTAAAGAATCTATGAATCAAAAGGGATCAATTCAATCTTCATGCAAGGTAAGATTCGATCTTATTATTTTAATTATTGAATCGTTATTACTAGCATCGATCGGACATATTTTGTTTGAAAATTTTTTTTAAATTCACGTTTCCACAATCGAATTAAAATCGATTTTTCCCTTCAATTGGTATCAAAGCCAGGTTTTCGCTAGTTTAATAATTGATTCAATAATTAGTGAATTTCCTTTTGATTATTGATTCTTTGTATGTCATAGAGTAGGCACAAATTATTGTTTGATATATATTCATGATTGATGAATTGGGTTTGCATGGATTGATCGTTAATTGTATGGTTCTTTGGCTAATTTAATTTGATTAATTTGTAAGCCGTTTGTGGCAATTTAATTTCCTTGTAATCATAGATTTAGGATTTTATTTTTGTCGAAGAATTAAACACGAAGAAGGATGCTTTTATGGGCGAAAATTGGAGTTGAAATCGGCTAAAATTCTGGGTTATCGAAACGGGGCTGTGGCTGTCCACAAAATTGTTTTGAACAGCCCATAAGAGCAGATTTGTGTGGCTGTATAAACTGGTTTTGAACCAGTTTCGACCGTGCAACCAAGTTTGTGCAGGTCTGATGGCGTGACTGGTTTTGAACTAGTTCGAGTGCGCAAAAGGCAGCAGCAAATGACGCATGGAGAACTGGTTTTGAACTGGTTTTCTGGGCAGCAAGCGAACTGTTTTTGAAACAGTTGAACACCATGGTTTGGCGTTGACTGGCTGGTGTATCTGGTGTGGTCTGCTGCGTCGAATGGCTGCGTTGAAGGAATGATGCCGCTGTGTGTGTGACTGGTTATGAACCAGTTTTGGCTGCGCATGGGAGTCTGGTACAAGGGCCATTGGTGCGTTGGACTGCTGCGCGTAGAAGACTGGTTTTGAACCAGTTTTTACATGGCTGTTCGAACTCTTTAGGAGCAGCCAGCTTTGCACCCAGTGGTGTGCGACACATGTGCACTGGGTGCACATGTTGCACACGGCAGTGTGATGCAAACCTGTGCACAGGTGGCACCACACTTGGTGCACACAAAAGCACTCAATTTTGGTGTGCTTTTTGTTAAATCTTGGAATGCATCCAAGTGGCGCCTGACTTGCATGATTACAACAGTATGTTGCAAATTGTTTATTGCACCAATGTGGTGTAATTGTTTGCAACACAAACGCGGTGCTTGATGAGCACCAGGTGTGTTCACTTGGCAGTTTGGATAATTATTGATGGCTTTAAAATCAAGAAATGGGCTTGTAACCCAATCCATTTGATGGAGGTTCTTGATAATTAAATTAGATTTAATTATAAGCCTTAATGAGCACAAGAGAGCCCAACAAGACCTTGAAGACCATGAAGTACTTGAAGATTACAAGTGAAGGCCAAGGAATGTCTTGGTTAATTTTTGTAATAATTAAAATTAGATTTAGGTCGTTAAAGCCAAAGAACCCGGTCAATCACATGTTATTTATTTTAATTGTTTATCATGTGATGATTGAATAATTTGTTGATAACATGATCATGCATAAAATATGTCATATAGAATAGAAAGTGCCTATTCGTTACATTATAACATGACATACATACATGTATTATTATTTATTTTTTCTATTAAATAGTTTATTAGTTAAAATAGAGATAATAATACATTAAATACCAATTTCATAATTTGTTAGGATTTTAGTTAAAAATCCTAGGTTCACAAATTAGAAATATATAATTAGTTTTAATGTCATTAAAATAAATATATTTCAAATAATTGGTAGTTATAATGTGGATTAGATTTTAAGAGTTAAAATTGGGTAATCTCACATTAAATCTAATCTTCATAATTTAAGAGTTTAGATTATATAGATTAGATCTTTCATAATAAATTAGATTTTTAAGAGTTAAAAATCTGGTAATTTATTAGGTGTTAATAGGATGATGATTCTAGTAACATACTGATTCCTAGTAACTTAGATTATACTTGTTAGCCGTTAATAATCGAAGATGATGACTAGGAATATTAAAATAGAAAACCCTAACCTAAAATAGTGAGTGGGAGAGGGATATATGACAATATATCTCACGGTCTCCATCGTTAGTTCAACACCGTAAAACTTAAATGACGCCTTGAGACGACTTTGTTATCGTCCCCCTACGGATGGTGTCTATTTAGGTTGATCAAGGTTGATCAAGGTTGACTTCCTAACGGATATGATTCTAGATGTATCTTGTGATTGACCTACCCTACGGCGGCAATTTTCGAGTTAAGTCTATGGACTCCGAAATGTTGAGTTACACTCATAAAGAAAATAATTAATTGTTAATTATTTTTCCTGACCAAAAAACGGTAGTCAAATAATATATGAAAAAGAGTTTTCTGTTATATTATTTGATTGAGAATGTCTCAGTCTAACATACAAATATTTGACCTACCCTACGGCGTCACCTATTTGTGACATGTTAGATTATCGTGGCATAATAATTTTTTTTAGGGTATTTCTTATTAATTATTCATGTATCATGCATCATGTTTAATTTTATGCTATAACTTATGATATTCATATGAAGCAAATTTTGAATAAAATGTTTTGTTTATTTATTTCAGCAATGCCGTCACCTTTAATTACCATACTTGCAAATGATAAACTGAATGGGGATAACTATGTTAAATGAAAAAATAATATGAACGCCATTCTGGTCTGTGAGGATCTAATATTTGTCTTGACGGAGGAGTGTCCTCCTGTGCCACCTGCAAATGCCACGCGTAATGTACGCGAAACCTACCAAAATTGAGTTAAGGCTGATGAAAAGGCCGTTGCTACCTGTTAGCAGGAATGTCCGACGTGCTTGCTAAGAAGCATGAGGCAATGACTACAACATCTCAGATGATGGAGTCATTACAAGGGATGTTTGGGCAACCTTTTGAGCAGCAGCGACATGAAGCTATTTGTGCTGCTATGACTGCTAAGATGAAGGAAGGGACATCAGTTCGAGAGTATGTCTTGAACATGATGATCTATTTTAATACAGCTGAAACTCATGATGAGGTGATTAATGAGCTCAAAGAGAAGAAGATGAAAGGTAAATATGATTTACTAGTCATTGAATCTTGTTTAGTGGAGGATGATTCATCCATTTGGATAATTGATTCAAGAGCCACTAATCATGTTTGTTCTTCTTTGCAAATGATTGACTCTTATAGGCAGCTTGGTGAGGGAGAGTTCACCATGCGAGTTGGCACTGGGGATGTCATTTCAGCTAGAGCAGTGGGAGAAGTTAGACTTCAATTTTCAAATAGTTGTTTTATTATTTTGAACAATGTTTATTATATTCCGAATTTTAGAAGAAATTTGATTTCGGTTTCTAGTTTAATGGAACATAATTATTCAATTTCTTTTAGTAATAAAGATGTTATTATTTCTAGAAATGGTTTGAATATTTGTTCCGGAATATTAGAAAATAATATTTACATGTTAAGATCGTTAACACGTAATTCACTGCTCAATGCTGAATTGTTTAAAGTTGAAAAACCTAAAGCAAAGCGACAAAAGATTTCTCCTAATGATGATACCTATATTTGGCATCTAAGACTTGGACATATTAATCTTGACAGAATAGACAGACGAGTAAAGAGCGGAACTTTAAGTGAGTTAAAGATCGGTACTTTACCTGTTTGTGAATCTTGTTTAGAAGGTAAAATGACTAAGAGACCTTTTAAGACAAAAGGTTATAGAGCTAAAGAACTGCTAGAGCTTATACATTCGGATGTTTGTAGTCCAATGAATGTTAAAGTTAGAGGTGGTTATGAATATTTCGTCACATTAATTGATGATTATTCTAGATATGGGTATGTTTACCTAATGCAACGAAAGTCTGAAACTTTTGAAAAGTTCAAAGAGTTTAAAACTGAAGTTGAAAATCAATTAGGTAAAACATTGAAAGCTCTACGATCAGATCGTGAAGGAGAGTACCTTAATACAGAGTTCAAGGATTACTTGATTGAGCATGGGATTCTATCCCAACTGATTACTCCTGGAACACCCAGCAGAATGGTGTTGCAGAAAGGAGAAATCGGACCCTTTTGGACATGATAAGATTTATGTTTAGTTTCTCATCATTACCTAGTTTATTCTGGGGATATGCATTGCAAACTGCAATGTATATTTTGAATATTGTACCATCTAAGTCAGTTCCAAAGACACCCTTGGAGTTATGGAATGGTCGTAAAGCTAGTTTACGACATTTTCGCATTTAGGGTTGTCCAGCACATGTGCTGAAGAACAAGACTGTGAAGCTGGAATCACATTCAAAAGTTTACCTATTTGTAGGTTATCCTGGAGAGACTAGGGGCGGACTCTTTTATAGTCCTGAAGAAAACAAAGTGTTTGTATCGACAAATGCTACGTTTCTTGAAGAGAACTATTTGAGAGAGTACAAACCTCGAAGTAAGATTGTACTCGAGGAGTTATTGCCTGGTTCGACCAGTATCCAATCAACAATAGTTGTTGATAATAACATGGTTAAAACCACGTCTGAGCGTCAGACAGACTTTCAACAGAATCATCTACCACCTCGTCGTAGTGGAAGGGTTATTAGACCACCTATTCGTTACAGAAATATCGGAGAGGCACAGATTGCTATCTCTGATGAGAGTGTAGATGGTCCATTGACATATAATGATGCAATGGAAGATTCTAATAAGAAAGAATGACGTAAAGCTATGAATCTCGAGATAAAGTCCATGTACTCAAACTCAGTCTGGGAACTTGTGGATCAACCAGATGGGGTAAAACCCATAGGTTGCAAATAGATCTACAAGAGGAAGAGAGGAGTGGATGGGAAGGTGGAGACCTTCAAAGCTAGGCTAGTGGCAAAAGGTTATACTCAAAAAGAGGGAGTTGACTATGAAGAGACTTTCTCACCAGTAGCCATGCTTAAGTCCATTCGTATTCTTCTATCCATAGCTGCATGTCTTGATTACGAGATATGGCAAATGGATGTCAAGACTGCATTCTTGAATGTCAATATTGAAGAAAACATCTATATGGTACAACCAGAGGGATTCGTGATCCAAGGTCAAGAGCAAAAGATTTGCAAGTTGCAAAGGTCTATTTATGGACTTAAGCAAGCTTCTCGATCTTGGAACATTAGATTTGATACTTTGATCAAGTCTTATGGTTTTGAGCAAAATGTCGATGAACCTTGTGTATACAAGCGTATCATCGATAAGAAGTGGTTTTCCTCGTACTTTATGTCGATGATATTCTACTCATTGGGAATGATGTAGGAGCATTATCTTATGTAAAGAACTGGTTTGCTAACCAATTCCAAATGAAAGATTTGGGAGAGGCTAGTTATGTTCTTGGGATCCAAATCATACGAGATCGTAAGAACAAACTGTTAGCATTGTCTCAAGCATCATACATTGATAAGATCCTTGTACGTTATTCGATGTAGAATTCCAAGAAAGGTTATTTACCTTCTCGGCATGGAGTTCACTTGTCTAAGGAACAATGTCCTAAAACACCTCAAGAAGTTGAGGATATGAGACGAATTCCCTATGCCTTTGCAGTAGGAGACCTGACATGTATGCTATGCTATGCACGAGACCTGACATATGTTATTCAGTGGGAGTAGTCAGTCGTTATCAATCTAACCCAGGATTGGATTATTGGGTGGCAGTAAAATGTATTCTCAAAATATCTTCGGAGAACGAGAAACTATATGCTAGTATATTCTGGTGAGAATTTGATTCCAACAAGATATACAGATTCTGATTTTCAGTCGGAAAAGGATGCTCGAAAATCCACGTTTAGGTCAGTATTCACCCTAGGTGGTGGGGCTATAGTATGGAGGAGTGTTAAGCAATCTTGTATCGCTGACTCCACCATGGAAGCAGAATATATAGCAGCTTGTGAAGCAGCTAAAGAAGCAGTTTGGCTTCATAAGTTCTTAACATATTTAGAAGTTGTTCCAAATATGGATAAACCAATCACACTTTATTGTGATAATAGTGGTGCAGTGGCTAATTCGAAAGAACCAAGAAGCCATAAGTGTGGAAAGCATATAGAAAGAAAATATCATCTCATTAGAGAGATAGTACATAGAGGAGATGTGTCGGTGATGAAAATAGCTTCACAGGACAACCATGCTTATCCGTTTACAAAGACCTTAACGGCTAAAGTGTTTGACGGTCATCTAGAAGGTCTAGGATTACAAGATATGTCTCATTTGCTCTAGGGCAAGTGGGAGATTGTTAGGCATTGTGCCCTAAGAGCTTATAATTTATAAACGTTTAAATAAATTATAAATAAATAAAGTTAATTTTATTCAAATTAATGTGCATTTATGAAATGTTTGCTTCATACGAATATCATGTAACATCCATAATTACTTATGTAGTCTCAAATTAAGTATGTAAGTGTTATATACAAGAGGATTTAATTTGAGATTAGTAATCAAAAGAGTCTGTAGAAAGCAAACAAAGCTGGGTACTTTGTTTGTGGTAAATCTACAGTTGCGGTCCATTTCGTATTTGATACGATGATCTTATCCGGGATTGTTCATATGGCGATATGAAAATGGAGACACTTATATAATAGAGATTATATAGGACTGGACCTCGATAAAATGAGTTTCTTATTAATATCCGTTAAACAAAGAAATTCTTATTTATCGATTAAATGATCATATATGGATTGATCTTAATCCTGAGTGTTTTATGGACTCCTATTTGTTGGGTCATGTCTTTTGATTTACATGGGTGAGACTGTTATAGATTTACGGTCAATATGCTTCGTACTTTGGAGATGTAATTTAATAAGTGGCTGGGAACATTCTACATAATAGTGGAATCCACTCCTTCTTGCGAGAAATAGATGAGTAGTTCCCTTAAGTGTTGATTCGGGTCTTGAACAATAAGAGCGCTCAACTTTCTGTTTATGAGTAAATGGAAAGATAAATTCATATGTTGTTATGGATATATTGTTCATTAGAGAATCAATGGTACTTAAAGGAACAAGATATAATTAGAGAGGTATAACGGATTTTAATAACCCAGCTCTAATTATAAACTACTCATGGAGGATCGAACCATATGAAATGATTAAATCGATGGGCACTGAAAATTCAGATTGTGTAAAACATCTACAATTTTGAGAGTGCAACCTTAAGTTTTTAGTGAAGTAACTTTAAGGTTAATAATAGTGAATTATTAATTAAAGAGTTTAATTAATAATTCCAATATTATTGGAGCTCAAATTGTAGGTCCATTTGGTCCCCTTGCTAGCTCACAACCACATAAAGAAACAAGTTGAAGAATATAATTGGATTGTCCGATTATTGGTGTACATATAAATTTATGTACATGTTCATAAATTATTTAAATAATTTAATTATTTAAATATTTATAATTATTTAATTAATGGTTAATTATTTAATTATTTGTAGAGGTCATGGGTTCAATTCTAAATGATGTAATTAAATTAATTATGATTTAGAATCATTTAATTTAATGAAAAATCATTTAATTAATTATGAAAATAATAATTTTAATTGAAATAAGATTCCATTTAAATTATATTAAAAGAGTTTTAATTTAATAGAAATTAGATTCCATATTAAATTAAAAGAATAAAATTCTAATCCAATAAGGAATTTGATTCCATATTGGATATAAATTAAATCTTTCAATTTAAATAGGAATTTGGATTCCTTGTTAAATAGGAAGTGCCCTAGTTTACCAATATAAATAAAAAGATGTTTTTATGATTGGGAATAGAAGTGGTAATTGGGAGAATTTTTGGTTACTTGAACAAAAAATTTTCATTGATTCAAAATCACCAAATAACCATCTACTTCAAAAGGATCTTCAAAAAGATTGTGCCCACACACAGTTTCTTTTGTGAAGAGTCATAGCAAGGAAGATCAGGTGGTGAACAATCTACGAATCAAAATGGATCAATTCAATCTTCATGCAAGGTAAGATTCGATCTTATTATTTTAATTATTGAATCGTTATTACTAGCATCGATCTGACATATTTTGTTTGAAAAAGTTTTTTAAATTCACGTTTCCACAATCGAATTAAAATCGATTTTTCCCTTCATGGATACCATAAAAAATAATATTAAATGTCTGAACCTGCAAATAATAATCAATCCTATCCAACATTAAAAGAAAAAATCACACGCACATTGACTTCCGACTCTGCAATCTGCAGCTCCACACACATTAAAAGATATAATATATGTCTTCAAAGTTTGGCACCCGTAAAACACGCACAAAAGTCAAAACACTCATATATTTAAATTAAAAAAAAAAAAAATCATAACAATTGTTACAAGCATCTCAAACAGTCACACAGTCACTCATGCACATATCCATGAAATCAAGTAACATATATTTAAATTAAATATATTAGGAGTTTTGAAGACTCTGGGAGATTTAGTATTCGGAGTGCTTACCAGATGACAAACGGTGATAGTGATGAGCAACAACCAGGGTTGTGGCAGAAGATTTGGAAACTGGACCTTCCCCAAAGAATGAGAACTTTGGCATGGTTAGTGACAAGTGAGAAGATTCTTACCGACGAGCTGAGGGTCAAACAGAGAATGTCTGCTGATGCAGCATGTTCACGCTGTCCGCAGGTGATGGAGACGCAACTTCATGTTTTCAGGGATTGTTAGTTAGGTGACACGATAATCAAAACTATAGAGATAGCCCTAAACCAAGAACTCAAGGAAGCAAGGGATTTGATTTTGCGCATTTGTAGGAGGAATCTGTAGCAGGTATGGAGGCTTTGTTGATTATTCTTGTTTTGTTCCAAAGTAATAGAATATGACAATATGTGAATGGATTTTAGCTTATAGATCTCTTCTTGTGCTTTATAATGTGTATTCACTAATAGCCATTGTTATCCAATAATTTGTTTTGAATCTGAACATATATAATTTCTTTTCGATGGCAGTTTTGTAACGAATATGTTGTTCCAAAGACAAATTAGAACATTTCAAAGATGTTACTGCACATGATATTGTTTGTTCCCTGGTAAATACGCTGTATGTGCTAAATATATGTGTGCATGTGTGCTCTGTGAAAGGGTAGAGTTTGAGTTTCTAATATTTGTTGTGTCTTTTTTCATTTTGCAGAAAAATGGTGGAGTGCTATTGAGGGAAGAGGATGTTGCTGTTAGCAATGTCAGGATTGATTTTACTCGTGGAAAGCCTAATCCTCTTGAAAGGTGTCGGAAGAAGTATAAACCAATGTTTAATTTAATTAATCATTTCATTATGCTTAATGTTTTGTTATCCAATACATTATTCTTGCCTTCAATCCATGATTGTCATCAATTATTCATGCTTGCCATTTGTTGTTTCAATAATTATAATGTTAAAGTCAACTTTCACAAAAATATTAATAAAAGTCTGCGGTGTCACAATCTCAAGGGCAAAATGGTAATTTTATTATAATTAATTATACATCCAACAGTGTCACACAAACAAGAGTTGCACACCAAAAAAAATGACTCCAAGGATAAAATTGTAATTTTAACAAAAATTACTTAAAAACTCATCAAGGGTATTTTTGTAATTATATATTATTGTAATATTAAATTATGGACGGGGGTACAACGATCTTTTTATCCATTTCAATTGAGTCTAAGGGTAAATGAGTATTTTTATGTTTTCTATTAAGTTTGACCGTTAGCTAACTGATGGAGGGACTAATTTGACATTTTTTCGAAACTTTAAGAATGATTTTATCCTTTCTTGAAAAATAGTTAAAAGTTTGGACTCAACTTAAATCTCGAACCTTTTTTCTTCAAATTTTTTTATTTAAAATTTTGATTTTTTAAAATTCGTTCACACAATCTCTATTGTCCATAATTGCTACCGTTCATAATTGTTATGGACGGTAGATATTTCAACTTTATTATTTTTAATTTTAAAATTTTTAATTTTTTTAGTTTTTAAAATTAAATTTTTTTAAAAAATAATTTTTAAAAATAATTTTTTTAATTTTTTGTTAATTAAAATAAAAGTAAAGTGATTGAGGGTATTTTGGTCTTTATAGATATTCTGTAATAGTTAGGTATTAGTTTTTTTGTCAAAGAGACTAATTTGATGAATTTCTCAAACCTTAGGATGATGAAAACTAAAAACACATTATGAGTTAAAAAGTAATATTTCATCAAATGTTAGGGACTCCAGTGAAATTTCCTCCTTTTTTTTTACATCCTTAGATTGAGTGCAAGGCAAATAGGCAATCCACACATAATACAACATTAATTTTTATCGAATACTATCCTATATAGTCCATCTTAATGCAAATTTAGTCATATCCATTGCAACAAATATGATGATCTTAAATTATAAAAAGTAGAAAATAACTATAAAAGTAAATAAAAAAATGATACAGAAAACCCCAGAAAATAATCTGAGGTTTGAAATATTATCCTTTTAGCTACAAATATTTTGTTTTTATCAAAAATCCAACAAAAGTTAATTTTAACCGAAAAGTTTTTTTTTTTGAAATTAAAAAGACCTTTTTAACCCTTAAATTTGTATTAAAAAAATATAATAATCATAATATAATAATTTAAAATAAAAAATTATAAATGAATAAAATCAATTTCCATCGTCTATCTATGATAGATGGATGGTGGAGTTCAACTCATCAAATTAAAATTAAAAAAAAATGATAAAAATAAAAGACATTTTTTAAAATTTAAAAAAATAATAATCATCATCATCATCTTCTAGGTTTCTAGTCCCTCAAACCCAATGAAAGCTGGGTTTCCAGTGACTGAAAACCCAGAAAATTGGTTTACAGTTGACTGGAAACCCATTTTCTGGGTTTCCAATCCCATTAGAAACCCAGAATCTGGGTTTCCAATCCAAAATTCTAGGTTTCCAATCGACTGAAAGCCCAAGCTAGAAACCTAAGTTCTGGGTTTCTAGTCGATTGGAAACCCATTTTTTGGGTTTCTAGGTGGCTGGAAACCACGATCATCATCAATCATCAATCCCACCCAAAAAAATTCATCAACCCAATCATTAATCATCAACCACCAAACCACCAAAAACCAAACCCACCCATCAATCATCAACCACCAAACACCAAACCACTAGGTTCGTCGTCAAACCCACAACGCCACCACCATCATCATCGATTGGAGAAAAACTGGGGAGGGAGAGAGATAGAGGGGGTAGATGAGAGATCAAGAGAGAAAACCTGGGTCTCCATTGGTGGACAAGATTCGGGTCTCCATCGTGGAGACCCAGATGCCACCGTCGAGATGTCCGCCACTATCATCAATGGTCGAAAATAGAGAAAGATGGAGAAGGATATCGATTGAAGATAGAGAGAGAAGAGGAGGAGAGGAGAGAAGAGGAGAGAGAGAGAGAGCAAGAGAGAGAGTTGTGAGAAAAAAATTATATTTTTTTTTTATTTTTAAATAAAATATCTCATTTTTTTATAATTTTATATTAATATGATTTATTTTATTTTTTTTATTTGAATTAACATTATTTTAATTAATTATTCATTGCTTTTCCCTTTTCGCCCCTGGAGTTAAACGATCAACCATGTCAATCTAACAGATTTCGTGATCGTCAAGAGTATTAAAGTCCTTTCATACGCCTTCAGAGGGATTTTAGATATTTTTGTTAATGTCAAGTTGTATTTCAGATAAATATGAAATAATAGGTTGCAAAATGAATAATATTTCAAACATCAAGTTGTTTTTTAGGATTTTCCCAAAATGATATTATGCATGGGGCAAATTGCACAAACCCCCCTGAGGTTTGATGAAATTGCATAAAAATGACGATATTTGGGTAACTCATACTAACCTCCTCTAAAATTCCAAAAATTCAGTATAAACCTCCTTTACTGTTGGTCAACCACTATTAAATTCTCATGGTCAACGGTCAAAGATACAAAAAGACTAAAATACCCTTTAAGTCAAATATAAAGTCAAAATTCTATTTTTTATAAATTTAAAATTAATATAATATATTTTTTTAATTTAATTAAAAATGCAAAAACAACACAGACATGGATCCATCATCATCAACCATCAACACAAACAAAAACCACCATCATCATCATCAAACAGACCCATAGGCATCATCATCAACACCATCTACAATCAACACAAGCATCAACACCATCTATAAAATCATCAAACCACTGTTATCTTTAAACAAAAACCACTGCCATCATTATCAAACAAACCCAAGAACAACATCATCAACACCATCTATAATCAACACAATCATCAACACCATCTATAAAATTATCAAACACAATCATCAACACCATCTAAAAAATTATCAAACCATTGCCATCATCATCAAACAGACCCCAGAACATCATCATCAGCACCATCTACAATCAACACAATCATCAACACCATCTATAAAATCATCAACCCACACAATCAATCAATCGCACACACAACAACAATAACATCTAAGAGCAACAATCAATCACAAAATCATCAACCCAATCTTGGTGAGAGCAAAGAGAATAAAGGGAGATCGAGAGGACTGGCAATGGATGCAAACACATATGCGATGGTGATGGATTGCCGAGGATTGGTAGCTTTAAGATCGATGTCTGAGTTCCAATCTGGAAACCCAAATGTAGAAGTCGGTCTGGGCTGGAAACTAGAAGCAAAAGATGAAAAAGAAGAAAGAAAGATGATAAAGATGGACTGGTGAGGTCTGGGTTTCTGTTTTTTTTTTTTTCTTTAATATATATATATATATTTTTATGATGAAGAAAGAAAAAAAAAAAATGAAGAAGATGAAGAAGAAGACAGATCTGGGTTGGATCGCCATGGCTGTTGATAATGATGGGGAAGAAGAAGATGATGAGTAACAAATGTGACTTTTTTATTTTCTAAAGTTTTTTTTTTAAATGTTAATTACATTATTTTATAATAATATTAAGTTTTTTTTTAATTAAAATAATATATTAAATTAAAATATTTATAAGCTGTATATTGATCATTTTACCCTTGATAATTTTGACTTAATCGAGATTGATTAACAGCAGAGGAGGTTTGTACTAAGTTTTGAATTTTCAAGTAATAAGTGTACGAGTTAACTAAACATCATCATTTTGTGTAATTTCATCAAACTTCAAGAGGGTCTTTGTAATTTGCTTGGCAAGCATGATACAGGTATGACAAGTGGCGAATTCCCATAACAATTAAACACGCATGCCACAAATTGAAACGAAATTTGACTAACTATATATAACTGAACTGTATGTACGTGTTATGTGTTCTGTTGATGAAAACAACTCTTAACCCTAGAAAGGCTGCAATGCAAACGCGGACAACATGTAAACGTGTAAGAACAGCCACTCTGCCACCACCAACTCCAAGTCCTCTCTCCAAAGTCCCAGCCGCTTTTATTCTATGCTTATCTAAATTCTATATATTTTATAATTCCATACCACCAAATGTTTTTCCTTTCTTTAACACACTTGAATCTAGTATACTTGATTGTGCATTCCATCCAGTTTATTAGTAAATATCAACTCAATCAAAAGTATTTTACAATCTCTCTAAAAAAATAGTATTTTCTAATCGTTTTCTATATGTATATATAGTTTTCTTTTCTTATAATTGAATAAAATTTTTATATAAATAATCATTAATTTTAACTTATTCAACATACAATTGACTTTCACACCATCTATTAATAGGAATGGTTGAACAGCTCTCTTAACTCTAAAAGGTTAAGGATTGGAATTTTATTATTATTTTATTAAAACATAAAGGATGAGTATGAATCTCCTCTTAACATGAGAGTAGTCTTCCAATCCAGATTCGAGTTCCACCTTTATTTTATAATACATAAAATGTGAGTGTAAATCTCCTCTTGGCATGGAAGTAGTCATACAATCCGTACAATTAGCGATCAATCTCGACAGTTTTCAAAGGTCATTTTATTCATAAATTGTTAAAATAAAAAAAAAATACAGCTAACCTATTCGATATAAAACAAAATCATAATTTTTTACAAATCATGTACCTAATATTTTAAAAATTATTACATAATATTTTAATCATTATTCACCAATACAGAATAGTCATACATATTAAGTAGTTATAGCAACTCCGATAACCAAAATTTGCAACCATTCAAAGTCCTCCATGCCGACTCCACTTACTCTCCTCTTTCTTCTCCATGGGCTGCTTCGTTTGTTGTTTCTGTAACAAGAAATCGTGGTTTCGGGTAAAAGAATCGGCAAGCAGAAAAACAGTTCCATTAGAAGACCACAGCAACAGCACAGAGAAAACAATCCGTCAATCTAACCCATCAAATTCAATATTCAAATGCTTCTCTTCCAAGCTCAAAAAAGCAGCGCGACGCAAACCATCGCACATCGATAAACAAACGGCGTCGTCTAACAAAATCTCAGTTATTGTTAAAGTGGCACCAAATCAAGAGGTAAAATATGTTGTCATATGTGTGTTGGCGTATTCTAGCAGAATTTCAGTTTCACTCGGCGCAATTTAGCGTCAACTTATGTTTTATTTTGGGGAAACTTCATTTTAGCCCCTAAGGTTTCGCGAAATATCAAAATTTTAAACATCTATTGAAAACAACTCTTTTAATCTCTAACTTTTCCAAAACTCTTCAACATAGTCCAAACCGTTAGTCAACTAACGGCCAACAGTGACAAATAATTTAGACAGAAAGGGCAATATGGTCTTTTCGTATGAAATATCAAGAACGTGACACATGGACGGTTATGATTTTAAAATATTTAAAAAAATTAATAAATAAAAAAATTTTAATAAATAACTTAATTTAAAAAATAATAATAATAATAATTCATTTTCTTCCCTAACAAAATCACCATTCATCATCAACCTTCATCATCAACACAAATTCATCACCATTCATCATCAACACAAATTCAGTCCTGAATCATCATTATCAATACAAACAAAAACTCATCTTTATCACCAAAACAACCAAAGAAAACAACAGCCATCTGATTCATCGCGACACCAAAAATTCAAACAATCTGGTTCGTCGATCTGGTTAGCACCATCTAATCGACGATCTGGTTCGCACCAGATCCGTGCCAACCAGATCGATGATCTGGTTTGCACCGATCTGGTGAACCAAGTGACGATCTGGTGCGGTTCGCACCAGACCGACGATCTGGTGCGCACCAAACCGTCAGTCTGGTGCGAAACGCACCAGATCGTCGATCTGGTTCGACGCACCAGATCGACGAACCAGATTGCCAATCTGGTGCGCACCAGATCGGTGCGAACCGACGATCTGGTGCATCGAACCAGATCGACGATCTGGTGCGAACCAGATCGTCGGTTCACACCGATTTGGTGCACACCA